>JAEIFJ010001040.1:0-146658 GCA_018903435.1 Leucophenga varia
CGCGCTTTAACATATTGGGTGTACAACTAAATAATTTCGTATTTGTTACTAACCTCATATCTATTTATGTAGTCAATATTTTGACAATGACAGCTATTCTATGTTAAAGCGCGCCAAAAATCAAGAACATTTGATATGTCACAGTAAACACACAAATTTTTTTATTACAGTCAAAATGTCAAGGTTACGTTCCAACAAAACAGCATTTGCGGGGAGGAGGTGAACTGCTCTTAATCGCCACAAAAAGAAATCGTTTTTGCCTCGTATTGTCACTGGCGATGAAAAGTGGATTCATCACGACAACCCTAAGCGTAAAAGATCATATGTGAAGCCAGGCCAACCAGCCAAATCGACACCAAAGCCGAATATTCATGGTTTGAAGGTAATGCTTTGTATTTGGTGGGATCAGAAGGGTGTGCTGTACTATGAGCTGTTAAAATCGGGCCAGACAATCACGGAGAGCTATACAGGCAACAATTGATACGTTTGAAGCAAGCAATAGCCGAAAACGGCCAGAATGGGCGACCAGACACGAAAAATTGATTTTCCATCATGACAATGTTCGGCCACATGTTGCAGTACCGGTCAAAAATTATTTGGAAAATGCTGGATGGGAAATTCTACCTCACCCGCCTTATAGCCCAGACATAGCTCCTTCTGATTACCAGTTGTTTCGGTCGATGCAGAATCACCTTTCTGGAATACGGTTCACCAATGTTGAAGGTATTAAAAAATGGCTTGATGATTTTCTCGGCGCAAAAGATGAGAAGTTTTTTTGGGATGGAGTCCATCAATTGCCTGAAAGATGGGAAAAAGTTACCGCTTCCGATGGACAATATTTTGAATAAAATATTTTTTTCACTTTCATACTTAAATAAATGGTTTTTTTAACAAAAAAATACGAAATTATTTAGTTGTGCACCCAATAGAATAGCTGTCACTGTCAAAATATTGACTACATAAATAGATATGAGGTAACAAATACGAAATTATTTAGTTGCGCACCCAATACATACACACCCTTTTAAGCTTTGGGTACAGGGTATACTAATGTGATTTAAGTAATTTCAAGCCAAGTATTGTATTGAAAATGATATAATCAAAACGAACGATTACGACTATTAGCATTTAATATTTACTTCGTCTCTCGCTCAGTATATATATACTCACTACTATATATATATATGTTTATGTATATATGTACATATATACATAACAACAATATGCGCACAATGTGCCGCGGTAGTCCCATCCAACCACCCGTTCTCACACTCGATGCATATCGGACTTCGGTCACGTAGAACGTCATATCAGAGATCTGCAAAAATCACTTTTTCTTGATTTATTCATACGCCCAAATTCTTACCCAATTCCACTCACCGAAGGAAACGCAGCATTGAATAAAAATCAGCTCATGCTGATGACACATGAATCGTGTATATGCCCTTCGGCTCAACCGATCAAACATTCATATGCACCCGAAGTCACCGCTGAGTTAAATTCACTCAATGTGCGCAAATTTTTTTGCTCACTGAGTTTATTCACGCTCATATGCAAACCGATCATTTGGGCGTATGTTGATTTTACTCAACATTGATTGAGTTGAATAAGAATAAAATCAAAAAGAATAAAATCAACTCGTACGAGTTTGTGCATGTGCAAAGTGAAAGAAAGGAAAATACGTAATTTCACAACAGATTATATATTTTCATATTGAATGACAATGGACATGAGAAAATAAAAAAAAAATTAATAAAGTGAAATTATAATTAAAAAAAAAAAAATGTTTTCACACTTTATCAATAATTTAACATAAAAAAGGGACACATTTTGATTTCATAATACTTAATGCATTCTTATGTATATCTTATGTATATTATCTATAACAATGTAATAATTATTTTGAAAATGTTTTAAAAAAGATTTAAAAAAAATATGGCTGTCCACTGATTTTGGACCAAGACGATTTCTTTTGTCAGTTATTATGTTTGCTGCCAAAGAAAATGCGCGCTCTGCAACTGCACTACAAGCTAGAAATGCACGAACACGAGTTGAGTTATTCGTTGAATAAAAATCATCGTGAGCTGATTTTTATTCAACGCTAACTTTTTCGTACCGTGAGTGGAATTGAGTAAGAATTTGGGCGTATGAATAAATCAACAAAAAAATTCAATGTTGAGTGGAATCAACATACGCCCAAATGATCGGTTTGCATATGAGCGAGAATAAATTCAGGGGGCAAAAAAATTTACGCACATTGAGTGAATTTAACTCAGCAGTGACTTCGGGTGCATATGAATCTTTGATCGGTTGAGCGGAAGCCGAAGGGACGATTATTCGGCTGTTTTTGTGTATGAACGTTTTTGCAATCACGCCTTGCCGTTCTCTGGTCTATATGTATTCATTATTTACTTGGTGAGCATGGTGTGCTTCGCTAACCCTCTCATTTTGAAATGAAATAATTACGTTCTCCATTTGCTCTTTGCGATTTTATACGTATGAGTCATCATATTTATTATTTACTTGGTGAGCATGGTGTGCTTCGCTAACCCTCTCATTTTGAAATGAAATAATTACGTTCTCCATTTGCTCTTTGCGATTTTATTTTGATGGAATTTTTTTTCGGAGGCATTTTACATTTTTTTTTTTTGTATTTTGTTTTGCTTCTACTTGCTTTAAAAAATACTGGAAGAAGAATCGATATATTGCCACTCTAATTTAATATTTGTACGGTACTCTCATGTTGCTATAATATTTTCCAAAATGTCATACTAGGGCTTGCCTTTATAGTAAATTAAATCTTCAGAAAAAAATAGGTGAAAAAATTTAATTTAGGTCCCCCATTAGGCCTCACGTTCAATATTAAAAAACGTAGAAATACGTCGAAAGCATTTTTAAACATTTTTTATTTGTTTTAAATTTGAGGTAAATTTGTCAATGGCGTTGCCGATCAAAAAAATCTCAGTTGCACTTTGCAAAAATTTCAGAATGATCTAAGCTCCTATAAAGCACAAACATATATAGAAACACATATTAATTTGTCGGAGAGCATTGAAGATGCCTTTGTAGACCCCGGAGACTTCGGAGACTACTGAAGATATTTAGAGGAAATCGAAATTTAAACTTTAAGAACCAGGTCAAGTTCGAAAAATGACCCATGACCGCCCATTTTTGATTTTTTGTATGAAAATAGGTATTATTTAAAAATGTACTTACTCCAAATCGGGTGAAAACCCTTCTAATAATATTGATACCTATCGATTATTTTCGAATATTTGTATTTGTAGATTAATATATGATACCAATATTGCGTCTAAACTTTAGACCATTGACCCCCTCCCATCCTATCTCGAATCTAAGTCACTGATGATAACACATAAACAATTAAAAAATACGTGTGACGGGTATTCGAGCTTCGGTTCCACCAAAGTTAACGTTTTTTCTTGTTATATTATCACAAAGACATATAAATAGGAGATAGATTCTACTAATACTACAAACATTACGATACGATGGGTGTGTTTGTGAAGAGGTAATGGCCAAGCACATTTTATTATTTTATATAAGTAAAAAAACATAAACATATTCGCATAATATTGCGATTACTTTATTAAAGTTTACAGATTAAGTGAAAAAAAAAAAAATAAAATAAACGAAAACATAAACAAATAAATCGCGTTGAAATAAGCAGACGGATACTAACAGAAACTTGTGGAAATATTGCCGGTATTAACTGCTACACAGAGTATATTCAGTTTTGTCGAAAATTTTGTGACGCATAAATTCTTGATCAACTCGGCGTGACGAAACCATTTACCCATGTCCGCTCAATTTTAAAAATATAGGGTTTTAATTTAAAACTTAAGCTTTAATTAGAGTACAAATACATACGTCTTATATCAAGCCAGTAGAAATTGAATTGAGATCGAATCACAAATTTTTACATTTTTTGAACATTTTATTATTTGTTTAATATTTTAAGTTTAAATTTAATATAAATGCAGATAAAAGTAAGAGTTAACCGAAGTTTATTTCTTTTTGTTTTAAACATTTCTATTTTTTCATTGATACTAACTTTTGAATTTGTCCAAACCTACCACACGACAATGCCATAATGAAATTTACCACGATGATGCAGTTTATAAGAGAAAACTTAAGAGAGTCAGAGAGTTAGAGAGAAATTTTACAAAATGTAAAGTTAAATCTGTGGGGGAAATAGCTGAATAACAAGCTGATATTTATAATATAATTTCAACAGTAATTATATAAGCTTATTATGTAAGCTTATTAAATCTAATATTATATATAATATTTACAGAGCGAAATTTATTTATTCCCTTGCTCTCTTCGTATCATCGAGCTAATAAAAAATATATATTTACTTTATGGGGTCTACGACGTCTGCTTCAATGCGTTACAAACTTTCAGACAAACTGAATATACCCGGCTATAACAAGAATTCGCTTCTGTGAAAATATTACTCTTTTAAAGTTTTAAAAGTATATAGTAATGAGAAAAAATACATGCAAAAAAATGTATTGTGAAATGAAATCAGTATTGTCTTGGATTTCGAGAGGAAAGCTTGTGCGGAGAACAATAAACAATACGAGAAAAAATATATAATTTACGGTAGAACAAAATATAAAGACTTTGTTTTGAAAGTGATTTGACATTCTCAATTGTAGAGGCGCTTTGAGACAAAATTATACACGTTTTTTTTGTTTTTTGAATTGATACTAAAATATAAATTATAGTTTTTTTATATTTAAATTTATTTAAACTATTGTTGAACATCATCTTCATCTATCGGTCAAATTAAGAAAGAAAGTGTGGTGAATAGTTTTATTATTTTTAACCCTTTTTTATGCAGGGAAGAATGACACCTGCCGGAATTAATTGGAGAATAGCCATGTTCATGTTTTTATACCCGCCACACATAGTGTGAAGGGTATATTCAGTTTGTCTGAAAGTTTGTAACGCATTGAAGGAGACGTCGTAGACCCCATAAAGTATATATATTCTTGATCAGCTCGACGAGACGAATCGATCTAGCCATGTCCGTCTGTCTGTCCGTCTGTCCGTCTGTCTGTCCGTCTGTATATTTCTAAGCATCTTTTTCGTTGAAGATATAAAGATATTAAGCTGAAATTTGGAAATTAAGCTTTTCTCGGCAACGACTATTATGAGTTCGAGAATTAGAGTGCCACGCCCATTTTTAGGTATAGCCCCCATACAAACTTACCGTTTTTTTCCGATTTTTTGTATAAAAATTGTAATTATTTATGAATGTATTCGCTCCCAATTGTGTAAAAACATTTCTTTTGTCATCCAGTGTCAAAACCAAAATGCCACGCCCTTTTAGGCATAGCCCCCATATAAACTTTCCATTTTTTCCGATTTTTCCGATTTTTTGTAAAAAAACTAATTATTTATGCATATATTCACTCCAATTTGGATAAAAATACTTCTAATGTCATCCAATGTCAAATCCAAGCTGCCACGCCCATTTTTTGGTGTAGCCCCCATACAAACTTTCGGACCATTTTCGATTTTTTTAATGAAAATGGTTATTATTTATTCATGAATTTACTCCATATTGGGTAAAAACTCTTCCAATATCATGGTGCCACGC
The DNA here is from genome assembly GCA_018903435.1 of Leucophenga varia. Lineage (NCBI taxonomy): Eukaryota > Metazoa > Arthropoda > Insecta > Diptera > Drosophilidae > Leucophenga > Leucophenga varia. The sequence goes on from JAEIFJ010001040.1 coordinate 5,633, forward strand.
CCATTTTCAGGTGTTTCTTGCATACAACCTTTCCGCCCGTTTCCAGATATATTCGAGAAATATGTTGTTATACATATCTGTATTTTTAGCTCAAAATTTTAAATTAATATTGTGTGTAAACTTGGGTTACCACTGATGATTACTCATAAACTCTTTAAAGATTCGTGTGACGGGTATTTAAGCTTCGGTTCTACCGAAGTTAACGTTTTTTCTTGTTTTCTTTCACTTAGAAGGTTTATAAGGGAAATATTAGCAACTATTTAGTTCTTTTGCGGTGTAAAAGAAAAGAATTGTCTTTATTTTGTTAGCGACACACAGTGGGGCAAAAAAAGTATCCGTGGACAAATTGATTTTGAGAGCGCATTAAAGCTAATAAAATTTCGCTTTTAATAGGTATTGGGGTTTCTCAAATAAAAGTTCCATTTTTTATACGCGCCACACATAGTGTGAAGAGTTTTATCAGTTTCTCGGAAAGTTTGTAACGCATTAAAGGAGGCATCGGAGACCCCATAAAGATTATATATTCTTGATAAGCTCGATGAGGCGTATCGATCTAGCCATGTCCTTCTGTCTGTCTGTCCGTCTGTTTGTTTATTTCAACACGATTTATTCGGAGACTATTGGTGATACTTAGCTGAAATTTGAAACTTGAGCTTTTCTCGGCAACGACCAGGTCAAGTTTAAATATGAAAGTGCCACGCCCATTTTTTCGTATAGCTCCATACAAACTTACCGTTTTTTACGATTTTTTATATATATATATATTTATGCATATATTTATGCATATAGTTATGCATATATTCACTCCGAATTGGGTAAAAACACTTCTCATGTCATCCAATGTCAAATCAATTTAGCCACGCCCTTTTTTACGTATATCCCCATACAAACTTACCGCCCATTTTTTAATTTTTTTAATATCAAAAAGCAAGGTACCACGTCTAGAAGATAAATATTTAGGAGCGTTTTTAATTTACCAATGGATATTGTAAGTACCATTATGATTTAAACTATCTTCTTAAATATTGTGATTGTTTATATTATTATAAATAACATTTAGCCAAATAATAGCAATGCAGAACCTGCAGACAATTTTATTGATGCTAAATATAAAACATAAACTCTGCATTGGTTAGTACAAATTAAGTGAAAAGCGCGGAAAAAAAAAGTTCAGGCAGAATGGACAGTGGAAAACTGCCGTGCCTTCAATATTTCAGAAGATACTGGCCTAAAAAAAGTTAATTGCATTAAGCATTAAAATAAAACAATTTGAATCTTTTTTAACTGGCACAAATATGTTAGGTTAACTGAATCAAAATGATTCGGTTCAAACTTTAACCGACTCGTTTTTTTTTTTTTTCAAATTAGTAAGAAAATTTTGAAAATTAAATATTAGCAAATGTGCTTTTGTTTTTTAGATAGTCTATTTTGTAGGTCCTCAAACATCTGTATTTTCTTGTTTGTTTGTTTAAAATTATAAAAAACATTAGGAAAAATTTTAACATCGATAAAAACCGAAGCTTCAATACTCGTCACACGTGATTTGTTATAAATTGTACTTCAGCATTTGTAATAAATTTAAACCAGTGATTGAAAATGCTATGCTACATCAGAGTATTTTTTTTTGCTCCCGCTACTGCTCTGTTTTCGAACGGCTCTGTAGCATAGCAGAGAGCACAAAAATAAAACAGTTGCTCTGCTGCTCTGCTCTGTAGCACAGAACCTCGGAGTACAGAGCAAGAGCAATAGCAAATAATTTGCGATCGACTCTGTGTAGTTGTAGCAATAGCACAAGCATGGAGAGCAAGCTCAGAGCAGAGCACACAAAAATAATGTATGTGCTATTGCAAGAGAGCATTTGCATTCCTTTTTCACTTTTGCTGCTCCCGTAGCAGCTCTCGTAGTCGTTCTCATAGTATTTTTGTAGTATTTCGCTTTCATATTTTGTCGCATACCAAATGTTGCCGTTATATTAAGTTTTTGTATACATACATATGTATATATGTAGGTATATGAATTTTTTTTTTAAAAGCGCAGTATTGTGATTTGATCTCTTGCGTAAACATGGCTTTGCGAAAGAACTCGTTCAATATTTTGAAATATTTTGAGGATGACGGGTCAACATACAAGTGTAAATCCTGTAATCGGTCTTTAAAAAAAGATCGTACCTTTAATTTAAAAAAGCATATTAGTGGAGTGCACAAAATAAAAATAGATTTTCAAGATAATGAGTCCACTTGTTCAGACATTATAATACAGCCCAAAAAAGAATTAATTAAAGTTAAAATAAACAAAAAACAGTTGATTCGTTCTTACATAGGACTGGTGACCACTGTTGCCAGATTTTGGGAGCCACCATAAGCTAGATTGAAGGAAAAAATAAGCTAGAATAAGCTAAAAGTTAAAAAAAAAAGCTTATAAAAAAAAGGTAACCATTAAAAAACATATTTTGATGTGAAATTTTGAATTTTATTGATATTTATATATAATACTATACAATACAATACTATACTATTCTATACAAATTTATAATTTTTAAAATTATAAATCAAACATTTATCTTTTGTTGCATTTGTAGGGTGTCTTCTTATAAAGCAATTCTTCGGACAATAATAATATTTTTGTTTATTATTTAATTAATTTTGAAAATACTATATTATACTATACTCAGCAATCTACAAACAAAGTGCAGCGTCCTGCTTCTCTGTTTTTGTAGACTTTCTAACAAAAGGTATTTTGTTAGTTTGTGCCACGCTAGCAATGGTCCCAATCTCTGCCTTACAAAAGCAGCAGTACGCTTTTGTGTAGTCTGTTGGCACTTTGCGTAGCCATCTTAAACTCGTTGAAATTTAGCCACGAAAAACGAAAATTTTGCTTATAGCTCACTTTTGGCATTTTAAGAAAGTTTGAAAACATGTGCAATATTCCAGTGTGACCGAAACTTATAAACTTAAAATCATGTGCAAAATTGCAGTGTGACCGAAATTTATAAACTAAAAATTACAAAAATACGAACAACAAATATGAGTTTTTTTCCTTGTTTTGTGCTAATTTTTTTGGGCCGAAATAAGCTAAATGAAATTTGAAATAAGCCAGATTTCAAGCTATAAGCATTTCAATGATTTTTCAAGCTATTTGATGTTAAAATACGCTAAATCTAGCTTTAAATAAGCTAAAATGGCAACACTGTTGGTGACAGAAGAAAGCGTACCTTTCCATGTATTAAATTCAAAAACTATGAGAGCGACTACGGAGCAGCAAAAGTGAAAAAGGAATGCAAATGCTCTCTTGCAATAGCACATACATTATTTTTGTGTGCTCTGCTCTGAGCTTGCTCTCCATGCTTATGCTATTGCTACAACTACACAGAGTCGATCGCAAATTTTTGCTATTGCTCTTGCTCTGTACTCCGAGGTACTGTGCTACAGAGCATGATACAATTACACCAGGTAATATAATGAGAAAATTTTTTTCTCCGCTTTCGTCGTTAGCTTAGTCGTGCTGCGTTTGTTGAAGTGGTAGGTCGTTTTGCGGAAGTTTTTTTTTTGGTTTTTTGTTTATTTTTTGTTTGGAATTTTGTTTTTTCTTTTCTTTTGTATGTATTTAAGTTATTGTATAGTATTAAATAGTAATATTAAATAAATAATTAATATAAAACAAAAAAAATTTGTCATACATTAGCTACAAAACATATGTATTATTTTAATATTAATAAAAAATATAAAAATTAATTATTAAATAAATATTATTTTACTCATACAATAACATAACATACATAACATACATAACATACAATTATTTTTCATCGACAATTAAAAATCCAAACAAATAAATCTAAATGCTTTTTTCTTTGCCATTCTTATTATAAGAAACAACACCAAAGAGTAAAACCAAAAATATTCTATCTTCTTCACACTTGCAAAACTACATACGAAATTGAGTAAATAGAGAAAATCTGCCTTCTCTTTCTTACTCATACGTTTCACAATATCGTCGTTGATGACCGCTTGCCACTACCTTTAGTAATTGTATCATGCTACAGAGCAGAGCAGCAGAGCAACTGTTTTAGTTTTGTGCTCTCTGCTATGCTACAGAGCCGTTCGAAAACAGAGCAGTAGCGGGAGCAGAGCAATATTTTTAATGAAATTGCTGCTATGTAGCAGCAAATGCAAACACTGATTTAAACTATAAATACTAAACAAATTTAAAATCTCTGATTTAAACGAATTTTGTACTGAAGATTTGAAGATATCTGAAGATATTCCACCATTTTTGAAGCCAATAGCTTTTTCGTGCAAGATCTATATAATATTTTGTTTGTTTGTACCAGAGAACGGCAAGGCGTGATTGCAAAAACGTTCATACACAAAAACAGCCGAACAATCGTGCCCTTCGGCTCAACCGATCAAACATTCATATGCACCCGAAGTCACTGCTGAGTTAAATTCACTCAATGTGCGCAAATTTTTTTGCTCACTGAATTTATTCACGCTCATATGCAAACCGATCATTTGGGCGTATGTTGATTTTACTCAACATTGAATTTTTTTTGTTGATTTATTCATACGCCCAAATTCTTACTCAATTCCACTCACGGTACGAAAGTCAGCGTTGAATAAAAATCAGCTCATGATGATTTTTATTCAACGAATAACTCAACTCGTGTTCGTGCATTTCTAGCTAGTAGTGCAGTTGCAGAGCGCACATTTTCTTTGGCAGCAAACATAATAACTGACAAAAGAAATCGTCTTGGTCCAAAATCAGTGGACAGCCATATTTTTTTTTTAAATCTTTTTTTTAAAACATTTTCAAAATAATTATTACATTGTTATAGATAATATTCATAAGATGTACATAAGAATGCATTAAGTATTATGAAATCAAAATGTGTCCCTTTTTTATGTTAAATTATTTATAAAGTGTGAAAACATTTTTTTTTTAATTATAATTTCACTTTATTAATTTTTTTATTTTCTCATGTCCATTGTCATTCAATATGAAAATATATAATCTGTTGTGAAATTACGTATTTTCCGTTCTTTCACTTTGCACATGCACAAACTCATACGAGTTGATTTTATTCTTTTTGATTTTATTCTTATTCAACTCAATCAATGTTGAGTAAAATCAACATACGCCCAAATGATCGGTTTGCATATGAGCGTGAATAAACTCAGTGAGCAAAAAAATTTGCGCACATTGAGTGAATTTAACTCAGCAGTGACTTCGGGTGCATATGAATATTTGATCGGTTGAGCCGAAGGGCATATACACGATTCATGTGCTCATCAGCATGAGCTGATTTTTATTCAATGCTGCGTTTCCTTCGGTGAGTGGAATTGAGTAAGAATTTGGGCGTATGAATAAATCAAGAAAAAAGTGATTTTTGCAGATCTCTGGTTTGTACCTATTTTATTGTTTTGATAAAAGTGGGAGTGGCACATTAATTTTAACATACAAAGTAAACAAGACCAACAAAAGTATAAGTTTATAATTTCAGTCCAATATTTTTAAAACTGACCGACATAGCTAAATCGACTCATCTCAATTCGGTTAATAAATAAACCGAATTTATACCACTCGCTAATAAATTGAGCAGATTTGTTTTGACTCGGTTATGAAATGAAATGTTTTTTTCGACTCGGTTAAGGGACGATCCGAATCTCATCGACTCGGTTCAGAAATTAACCGATTCAGTTCTAATCGATTTAGAAATGAATCGGATAGTTACTGTTGTTATTCAGTGTTACTTCATTTTCGACTTGTCCAAGTTTAATTTATTTGGTCATGACCGCTTAAATGATAATATCTTTGGCTCTGCACTGCTGATGTAGGTTATTATAAAAGGAATCGTTTTAAAGAAATATTTTCGCTTTTGCCACATTTACATCTGTGTGCAATACTGTTTATGCATAAAGCAATGATGAAATGTGTTTTCCTTTTTATATCTTTTCTTTTATTATATCCGCCACACATAGTATGAAGGGAATATTGAGGGAATATTCTGAAAGTGTGTATCGCATTGAAGTAGACGTCGTAGACCCCATTAAGCATGTATATTCTTGATCAGCTCGACAAGACAAATCGATCTAGCCATGTCCATCTTATGTCATCCAATGTCAAATCCAAGGTAACACACCACGTATTAACTCTAAATCGGGTAAAATCATTTCTAATATAATCATATGTGCACACCACCGATATAATAAGGATCGGGCCACAATAACATATAGCCCCCAAATAAACTCACCTCACATTTTCTGCTTTTTTTTTTTAAGAAAATGTTTGTTATATTTGTCTTTAGCTTAAAATTTGACCCTAATATTGTGTTGAATGAACTTTGGTTGTATTGAATGTTCCGGATTCAAAATTACTCCACATTTTCAAAGACACAAAAATAGGAAATTAAAATTTGGTCTTAAATATTTATACACATTGTGTAATAAAATAATAAAATGTCTCGTGTATACCGAAAGAGACATAAAAGCCAAAAAAATTTTTTACGTGCTCAAAATGCATTCTTTCTCTCGATCATTCGTGTACATTTAAGAGGTAGGTAGGGTGTGTCGGTTGCGAATATTTAAAATTTACGTTTATGGTTTTAAAATAACAGAATGGAACTATTTTGCGTGCAAAATAGCGAACCTAACTACAAAAACAAAGAAAGCTTGTCTTTAGTGAAGAGCTTTTGCCACCTTACAGACAACGGTCCAACCTCCTCATGCTGTATCTTATATTTGTTTTGATGGTAGTAAAATATAAAAATTTCCTCTACGGTGTACACAACCTTTGAAGTTAACGGGTTACGTTAAAGGGTTGCTGTTCCTCTTCATTTGGATGCTTATTATCTACTCTCTCGATCGCTTTTTGATGGAATATAATTGTATTGTAAATCAAATTTATTTTAGCTTATTTGTCACAAGCTAATTCTGTAGGAATATCGTTTAAAGTCAGCATAAACCATATTTTTACTTTTTCATTAGTTTTACGAAACTTATGTACAATTTCGTATTCTTGAAGAGCAAGGAAGAAAGCAAAGTAAGAACTAAAATGTTCCAAACGGTAATGCTTCTGCAAGTGTTGCCTATTTGTATGATTTTTTTATTTATAATAAATAATTTAATATTCATGAGTATACTCACAAACTTTTTTTTGTATATACGACGCAATAAACAAAATCGCATTATTTTCGGTATACATAGTCGAATACATAACACGCTATGTACATATAGTATGTATCTACATTGCAATACATAAATCAGTAAACACATACATAAAAAAAATACATTAAAAAGTCCAACTTTTGTGCATTACAAATATTTTATTTACAGAATTTTTTTGATCCGAATTTCGAAGAATTTTACTATTTCACCTAAAAGAGAACAAATTAAAAATGGAATTCATTAATTATCCAAAGTTTTTGGTGTTGTACTTTGGTGATCCTGGCAAGATCGCAGTTTTAAAGGCATATATAGAGGTAAATATATATTATGTTTACATGTACTATGTATGTATGTCTACATCTACATAAAGTTCTTGTTAAATTATGAAATGTAAAAAGTTGTAAGTTCGGTAAATTTTATAATTCAAAGCCTTTGGAACCATTTTTACAAACATATCATTTAAAGTTTCGATTGTACGAACGAGAAGTTTACCTTTTTTTATACCAGTTACACGTAGTGTAAATGGATACATTCAGTTGGTCAGAAAGTTTTTCGATAGAAGATGTCTTAGACCCCATAACGTATATATATATTCTTGATTAACTCTATGAGACTAATCGATATGTCTGTTTGTCTCTCCGTCTGTCTGTTGCGATGCTTTCTTCACAGAATGTTTTTAAGCTATTGACCTGAAATTTTAGACTTAAGCTTTTGTTGGTCTTAAGTAGTTTGTTAGTCATTTTCGCATATTTGTATGAAAAAAGGTATTATTCACTCATAATTGGGTAAAAACACATCTTGTATCATCATCCTTTTTACACACCACCGATATGACAAGGATATTTTCAAGATAATTGTTTTTATATCTGTATTAGTTCGCATAAAATTTGATACCAGTATTGGGTTTAAACTTGACCATTGATCAGACCATTGAACCCCATCCATTGTTTTAAATTTATAAATCATTAATATGACGCTAAAAAATGTTTCCCTTTATTTTTAAGGTAAATAAGATCTCTAAGACTGAACCCAAATTTTATTTTTTGTTTTAAACCGGTTTACTACGTTCGTTCGAAATAGACAAACAAAAGATTAATGCTTACAATTTCACCTTTCAGCACCTTCCAGCAGATGTAGCAAAGCACGTGGAAATAAAATACTTTCAAAAGCCTTATGATTTATTTAAATACAGTACGTATTATTTTAAGATATTTTACTAATTTCCATAAGTTTTTTTTATTAAATATATGATACGATATGTTGTTGTTTATTTCTTTAACAGTTAAAAAAAATGACTTCGAAGAGTTTACAAGTTTAGTTTTGCTAATTGATTTTGACGTGAGTGACGATTGATTTTTAAATAAATTAAATTTTAAATTCTTTTTTATTGTTTAACTGATTATTGTTTTATTTAAAGAAATTTTTTTATGAATCTAATGAAACGCTACTCTATTTATATTTGCGGAAAAATGAAAAGATTAAATATAAACCAAAGTTACTAATTTTTTTGTTGGGTAAGTACAACTCAAACTCTGTCAGACACTATTTTTACTTTCATAAATATATAAAAATAACAAAGAACTTTCCAAATGTTTTTTAGTTTGTAAGAGAGAAATAATTGCAATTTTTAATACACGAAATTTAAAATTAAATCTTTATATCGAAAAACAGCTCCATTTGAAATATCCCCGGTCTACCTTAAGGAAAAGCAAATGTTTTGCTAATAAATTTAATAAGTTGAAAATTGAAATACTTTCTCTCCTATAAACTTTAAAAGTATTAATTGGCAACAATACACTTTAACTATAAATATTTACATAAATAATTTTTAATTTGATTTGCATATTTTTTGTAGATTGGGAATGGATAAGCAACGTGAACTCTGACTATGATAAACCTACACCTGTAAGTATAACAAAATATAATACTGAAGAACATTTTTGCATTTATAATTTTTTCAAGATTAATTAAAAAATAAACTGGGAACAACTTGAAGTTTTCGTAGGGTTAAAGGTGAGACATTATGTTGGGGCTCGTATAAAAGCATATGGGAGCTATGATATAGTGGCCCAATCCTAATAAAATGTGAAGTGTGGGTTTGGGTTGCCATAAGATTTTACACAATTTGGTGCAAATACCTTCATAACTAATAATTTATTTTTATATAAAAACTCGAAGAAGGCCTGTTGGTTGGTTTGGTATGCTTTGTATACCAAAAAGAGTGCGTGGGACCCTACTTTCAATAAATTGTGTAGTCTATTGTATATTAATATTTTAAAATCTGTTCGAATGAAAATTGTAGAAACAAATAGACAGACAGACAGACAGGCGCATGCTATTGATTTAGATCGATCTTCTCGTCGAGCTGATCTAGAATATAACACTTACAAAAGCACTGCCATTTCTGCATTTTAGACCCTATAAAGTATTTAAACAGAAAATACATTTTTCAAGACGCTGATAATCTTACTTCAACTATGGTATATGGCGCAGAAGCTTGGGCCATGTCAGAATTGGATACGTCTGCCTTAGGCACATTACGGGGATCAGATCTTGGAGTACATCCGCAATATTGGAGTCTTCAATTGGCAACAAAAAGAGTTAGTTCATCCAATCAAATTGAGGCCCACGCCGATAAAAAGCGGTACTCGATCTAATCATATATGTCTCTTTCATTTAATACGCTTCGTTTGGTCAGGTTTAATGATATTCAGCTAATTTTTTGATTTAGAACATACGCTTTTAAAGGCAACGACTACATTATTTATAGAAACCTCTGTCCATGTCTCGTGTAGTTAGGCCTTATCTCTGATAAATTCTCTATCATTTTACTCTCATTTCGGTCTTGTTATTTTGCTCTTTCTAAAACGGATAAAACAACAAAATATCGATAGCATATCGAAACAAAAAGGATTGATATTATATAATTTCATTATGTTAAAAACAATTTATATTATCTCGTTATTATCGTCGTTATCATCGTCGTTATTATCTCAAAAAATATTTAGTATCAATTTTTTTGAAAAACTCGAAACTAAAATTAAGTATAGAGTCAAGCTGCGAATAAAACTTTGTTCTAGACAATCTATTATTATTTTTTAAAATTTTGAAAATTAATCTTTCAAAAACATTAAACAAACTTTCAAAATGTAGTACTCTTCTTCTTGATTTTTGAAATTTACTAGAAAGGATATATTCACAATGGTATTTTGTTATCAGGGCTCCAAAGTTAAAACCCAACCATTTTAATAGTAGCGCCAAAATGTTTTATAATACGAATTGAATTTATAGTCGACCCTAAAATTGAAAGTGAATATGAATTTTTTAACATAAATTAAAAATTATTTCTTTTTTCAGAATGATGTTTGGTTAGAAGGCTCATACATGAAAGTGGATAATTGTATAGTGTGTTTTTCAGTAAGTATTTATATAAAATAAAACACTATCAGCCATGCTCCGGAAATCGCAAAAATTTTTTAGTTTTGGTAAATTCGTACGATATCCGGCAATCGCAAATGTTTCAATTCTAAATCATTTCTTTGCATTGACAAAAACTGCTTTCGGTTACAAATTAAAATGTTATCGGTCTTACTTAACCGACAATTGTTGCTGCTTTGACCAAATTATCCGCTCTTTAAATTAAGGCAGGAGTAAAAAAAAATATTGATTTAAAATTCCAATTCAGAATCAATGATATTATCAAGTACAAAGATAAACTCTATAAACAAAACAGAATAAAATAAAAATATTTTAAAACAATCCGACAGTATCTTCTTCATGCATTATTATGCATTATCTTTTCATTTCACTGGCAGAGTTCAAGCCAAATTGAAATACTTTACGAATTGCGATTGACCGGAGCACCTAAATATGCGATTTAAAAATTATTTCTCAAAATTTGTACGATTTCGGGAGCATGACTTTATGGAATTATTTTATTTGGTATTGATTTTTTTAACATTGTTAAGTGAAATCGAATAAAAATTGTGGCTAACTAAGCTAGAGGTAACGCTAACACTAATTCTCAGACGCCGACTAGCTCACATCGACTGGGCTGTGAGGAAAGCAAATAATTTTATTCGAACTCATTTTAATGTAAATCTTTAATTGGCATCAAAGGCAATATCAATATAATTTCTAAACTTTTTTTTCATTAACATAGGATGTGATTCAAGGTTCTAGAGTTCGACATGAAGAGTTTATTTCTGACTTAATAAGGCTGAGTAACATGCCTATACAAATAATGTGTGGAAAAAAATTAGATATAATAGAATTCGAGTCTTCAACAACTGAAGCCTGTTATATCTTAAGCATCAATCCAGCATTGGGAATTATATTTAATCATCACGAATATAAAACAATTAATTTAAAAGATCGCATTGGGTCTCATCTGGATACGAGTCGTATACAAAATTATTTTCGTAAAAATCGGATACCTATGGCGTTTAAAGAGGATGCCACTGCAATTGAAGTACGATATATTATGAACTCATGTGAGTTATTATTGTAAAGAATTAATAATAATTTATTTTATTCTAAATATGTACTTACTTTTATTTTTTCATTTAAGTAAAATTTTGTAATTTAAGTAATTTCAAGACAATTGTCGTATTTATTATGAGTCACGGCCATGGTAAGAATGAAATCATTAGGACGAACGATAGTGGAGATTATAGCATGGAAAATGATATTATCACAACGAATGATGGCGATTATTATAGCATTCAAAATGATATCGTCAAACCTTTTTTGCAAAATGAATATCTGAAACGTGCAAATACGAATTTAATTGTATTTGTTAATGCATGTCGTGGAAACTTCGATGAATTTTGGGCATGTGAATATGACAAAATTCCAAATCTGAAAACTGATGTGAAAAATGTCGATCCAAGAGTTGCTATTCTATTTAGCACAAAACCAGGTATGCTCCTTGAGGTATTTTATTTGAAAAATTAACAAACTGATTTTGAAATGCTTTTTTAGGTTGGATATCCGTAAGATATAAAGACAAAGGTTCAATATTTATACAAATTGTATTTGACTATTTGGATAATTTGACAAAAAATTTAATAATAAATGAAATGGTTGAGTGCATAAAGGAACCCATTTTGGAGTTAAGGTTAGCTTTATTAATTTAATATATGAGATATGGGCAAGACTCTGTCAAAAATAAAGTGACTCGCTAGTAGGACTCCGATTTTTTTGAAACTTTGAAATATAATAGCTCAAGGTGAGCTAGTAGCAAGCGTAAAAGGATTTTTGAAAATTTTTAAATTACTGCAGCTACGCCATCTGTAAAATCAAAGCAGTGTTTTTTTAAATCTATATTTCTAAAACTGTTAAATGGATTTTTAAAAAAGAAATATTCAAAAACATTTTTGAAATTATTTTTTTTTGAGTACTTTGTCACTTTCTTAAGTTATCTAATATTCATGTAACAAATCATTGTTATTTCACATTTCTTTCAAAAAATAAATAAGTAAAACTTTAAGCATTCCGATTCGCGCTTCTGGAACACAGATTAAACGGTGCGCGCTCTCACTAAAATCGAAATATCTCGAGAACTATCAAAGTCACCATAATTTTCAACATATTTTAAGTGTATTATAAAACTTGAAAAAGTGGTCAAATTTATCTAAATTTGGGTAAATTTTGAATTTTTTTTCATTTTAACATAATAAAAAATAATTTAACTTTTTTAAATTTACTAAATTATCCGAAATTTTTATTAAAATCCATCCAACTGATTTTCAAGATTTCGTAGCTGAAGCAAATTCTGAAAATTATACAAAATCCTTTTACTTCTAAAACTATCTCACCTAAAACTATTATTTAAAAAAAGTTTCAAAAACAAAACGGAGAACCACTAGCAAATCACTTTATTTTTGGCAAAGTCTTGCAAATATACAAAAAAAAAAAAAAAATTACCAATATTTTATTTGTATAATTATAGCCTATGCGAAAATTACGGACCTGAACTAGTTGCTCACCCAAATACAGCATCAAGTAATATTTTAGAATTTGATTATTATTGGAGCGATGAATTAGCGCAATCTTTGGATTTTGTAAAACATCATTTTGAGAATTGCCTAGCTCAGACAATAGCAAAAATGCAAGAAAGAAATCAACTGCGGTCTCCAGAAGAGATCAATCAGTTGGCTTCTGCTCTTGTCAAAAAGGGCCGTAAAAGGCCTTATTCGTTTGATCTTCCGTCACGGCAACACTAATGTTAAATCTTCCTTTTATTAGTCTGTATTAACTCAATAATTATTTATTGCAAATGCGTATTGTAATTGAAAAGAATAAAATAATATCAATCGGCTGAGTCACAATTTTTTTTTATATTTCAACCTTAAAATTTTAAATAGTTGAAAAAAGATTCTCGATTCTATACGATGGCACCTTAGTTTTAATATTTGATGACATAAGAAGTGTTTTACTTAATTTGTAGTAAATACATTCATAAATAATAACTATTTTCATGGGAAATGCCGACTTTCTTGATTTAACGAGTAGCACTGTAGACAACTTGTTCAAGGTTTTTACAATTTCCGAGAAGTGCTCTTAAAATTTTCTGATCACCTTGTTTCAGACATGCTCTATATATTAGGAGCATATTACCTGAGTTGATTTACGGAAAAAAGTTTACCATATATTTTATGGTCCAAATAGTATTTATTATTTCTAGAACTGCGTTTTCGTCTTTTACAATAATATAGTATGTATTCAGCTTGTGGCTAGAGCAATGTGCACGAGTAAACTTTTTTTAAATAGCTGAAACGCGACCTTCTTTGCCATCTATTGTTGCACATAATTTAATGTCTAACCCAATGTCTTGTGTTGTAAGCTTTATAAAATACGAATCGATTTAGACATGTCCGTCTGTCTGTCCGTCTGTCTGTCTGCCTGTCAGTTTATTTCTACGCATTTTTTTCGGTGAAGATATTAAGATATTGAGCCGAAATTTGAGACTTAAGGTTTTCTCGGGGAACGACTACTTTGTATGTTAAAACCAAGGTGCCACGCTCATTTTTAGGTAAAGCCCCCATACAAACTTACAGCTTTTTTAAAAGTTTTTATATGAAAATAGTAACTTTTTATGAATGAATTCACTTCAATTAAGGTGAAAACACTTCTAAAGACATCTAATGTCAAAATTAAGGTGCCACGCTTATTTCCGGTATAGCCCCATACGAACTTACAACTTTTGTTCGATTTTTTTATGAAAATAGTTATTATTTAGGAATGTATTTACTACGAATTGATTGAAAACACTTCCTATGTCATCCAATATCAATACCAAGATGCCATGCCCATTTATAGGTATAGTCCCCATACAAATATACCGCCCATTTTTGTGTTTTTGTAAGAAAATAGTTCTTATTTATGAAGATATTCACTCCAATCTGAGTAAAATCACTCCTTCTGTCATTCTTTTAAATTGACTACCGATAGGACAAGGGTCGGGTCGCTATAGCATACAGACCATATACAAACTTACCTTCTCCTTTTTTTATTTATTCAAGAAAATTTTTGTTATGTTATGTATAATTTTACATATATACTTCTAATATGAGCCCCAACTTGAGATGTCCCCACCCAACCTCTTTGCGGAAAATAATGTACGTCACTGATGATCATACAAGAACTAATAAAAATTTTGTGTGGTGGGTATTTGAGCTTTGGTTTTACCGAAACTAACGCTTTTTCTTGTTTTTTTATACCCGCCACATAGTGTGAAGGAGTATATTCAGTTTGTCGGAAAGTTTGTAACGCATTGAAAGAGACGTCGTAGACCCCATAAAGTATATATATTCTTGATCAGCTTGATGAGACGAATCGATTTAGCCATGTCCGTCTGTCTGTCTGTCTGTTTATTTCTTCGCATTTTTTTTGATGAAGATATATAGATATTACGCCGAAATTTTGGAACTTAAGCTTTTCTCGGCAACGACTACTTGGTATGTTAAAACCAAGTTGCCACGCCCATTTTTAGGTGTAGCTCCCATACAAATTACAGTATTATTTATATAAAAAAAATAATAATAATAAAAACGAAAAAGAAATTCAATGTTTGCATAGATTTTCCCAAATGCAATAAGATTGAGCAAATTTTAACACATGTAAAACATTTTTTTAACAATGAATGAGAACCTCTCAAAAAATAGATAAATAAATAAAATATAAAAGAAAAACATTTGTTTTATTAATATAAAATAAATTAAAATATGTTTTAACGAAAATGAAAGGTAATCTTGTCTGCATGACTAAACTAAAAACCAACAACTAGAAAAATAAAGTGCCGCTCAACTGAATAGGTTTAAAAATTATTTCTTCTATTTTTTTCTTCTCTCTTTGTTCCTATGGCACATTTTCCTTCCTTCTTTTTTATTTGAACATTCATTTGTTTACTCATAATGGAGGAAAAAATGTAACGGGTTTTATGCAACGGTAAATCAGAATTTTGCTTTCATCGTGAAATTCGCTAAATGTGTGGTCTTTTTTTGACTCATCTGATTAGGTTTGACAACTTTGACTTCACTTTTTGATTGACTGCGTGATTGAAAACATAAAATTTCTTTGGTCTACTTAAATTTAAAGTAATTGCTACCATTTTTTTTTTATATGGGTCGGGGAAAATCTTTAACCGATTTTGAAAAAGGTCAAATTAAAGGCTATATTGAATCTGGCCTAAAACATAATGAAATAGCAAAGAATTTTGGTCGAAGCCAAAACGTGGTAAGCAATTTTCTTCGTAATGAAACCGATTACGGGAAAAAAATGAAAAGAGGAAAAAAATATGCTACAACGACATCAGAGAGGCGACTAATCCTTCGAACTGCTTCGAATTCACACCTCTCTGCCAGTAAAATCAGGGATGAATGAGGTGTAAATGTTAGTTTGGCATCGGTAAAACGAGTTATTCGAGTACTAAACTCTTAAAGAGATTAAAAAAAAAAAAAAACCTCCTGTCAATGATGCACGGAAGGAAGCGCAACTTCGATTTGCGCGGGATCACATGACATGGAACAAGGAGTGGAAGACTGTGGTCTTCTCCGGCGAAAAAAGTTCAATCTCGACGGACCGGATGGCTACAACTATTATTTTCATGATATGCGAAAAAAGGAGGGTTTTTGAGTCGTCATCACTCCTGTACAGGAGGCGTAATGGTTTGGGGAGCCATATCGTTTTATGGAACTTGCGAGCTGCAGTTTGTTTCATCAAAGATGAATGCAAATGTCTACAAGACTGTGCTCCAAAAGGCTTTTCCCTAGTTTTCCGAAATTTTTGGACCTATTCAATGGACGTATCAACAAGACAACGCCCCCATCCATACAGCCCGGGCTACAAAGCAGTGGATTAAGGACCAGAATGTCAACTTGCTCGAGTGGCCGCCATACTCCCCAGACAATAATATTATCGAGAACATTTGGGGACTTTTATCCAGGAGAGTGAATCAAGGGGGAAGACAATTTCAAGACTCGGCGACCCTGGTTAAAGCGATTAAAAAAGCCTGGTCAACTATTTTACTGAGTGAAATTGAAAAATATTACGATTCCTTCCAAATCGAATGTTTGAAATAATTAAGAATAAGGGTGGCCATACCAAATATTAAATAATGCAGAAATAGTGTCTTTTATTATTTAAGTTACCAAGTGCCATGAAATATTGCTGTGAATATTTTTTTTATAGTTTTGTTGGTCAAACCTATTCACTTGAGCCAAAAATAATGTAGATTTTCAGCTATGTTTTTGAAAATATAATAAAAAAATTATAAAAAACCAAACCAAAAAAAAAAATATAACTTTTGTATTTTACAAATAATTGATCGTTTTACTTAACAAAATTTATTTGGTTTAAGTCCGAATGCTCGTTATGAAGATATTATGTTCTAAGTCTAAAAAAAGAAGTCAAACCTATTCAGTTAAGCGGCACTGTATATTCCTACAATACATTTGAAGCTCAAAGCTATAGACTTTTAAAAGATTTTTTTATATAAAAAAAAAAAAAAAAACTTCGGTACCTGCCACACGAAACCTTGTTTAGTTTATCTACCCCCATTCCTTGTCATATCGGTTGCATATTTATAGGATGACATTAGAAGTGATTTTACCAAGATTGGAGTGAATATGTACACAAATAAGAACTATTTTCATACAAAAACTCAAGTTTGTATGGGTGCTATATATAAATATGGGCGTGGCATTGCGATTTTGATATTAGATGCATTTAAAAGAGTTTTTCGAAATCTGAAGTAAATACATTTAAAAATATTAACTATTTTCTAAAAAAAATCAAAAAAATTCGTAAGTTTGTGTTAAAGCTATATCTAAAAATAGGCGTGTAACCTTCGATTCGAATTTTAGGTCAAAACCTTTAAAACTTTCCGAGAAAAACACATTGCATCAGACAGGCCGACGGACGGACGGACAGACGGACATACAGACAGACGGACATGGCTAAGTCAATATAAAATTTCCGACAAAGTGATAATACCCTTCACGCTATGTTTAAAATTATTATGACTTTGAGAAACACTACTTTACTTTTATTTTATTTCCATTTTTTCTTCATATTTTTGCTGTAGTTTCTTCCTGCTCTTTGTATGCCTCTTCTATTGTGCCTTCTTCTACATCCATTTTTCACTGTTTGATCTGCACCGATATAAAGCCATGCCAGAAACGGACTTTAAATTCAGTTCTGACTTTTCACTTTCTTTCGTTTCCACGTCTATGCCAGCTACCATCAAAATTCTAATAATTCCTTCCTTGACCTTCCAAGTTTGCAAAAATGCTTTCCAGCTAAAACACTTCGACAAGACACAATGAGCTATAAGCGGTCACAGATTTGATAAAAAAAGTAAACAAAAACTAAGTTAAATTCTTGATTCGTATACATTTTCAAGCTACCCGAGATAATGTAAAGTAAAATTTTCGGGTTTCAAAAGAAAACAAAACTTGAACTAGTTTTTGTTTAAAAAACTAATTTTTCTCTCCTTTTTTTGGAAAGAAAAACTGAGACCTTTCGAACAATGTATAAAATGTTGTCTGTTAGAATTTTCAAGACAAACGCAGTTTTTTCCAATTTTATAAAACTATTAAATGTTTGGTTACACTATTTTTAACATTATGCACATTTGCTTTTGGGTAAAGTTGATTATTATTCATAAAAATGTGCTTACTTTTTACAAGGTACTTTTGATATAGCTTAAAAAAAAAATGGTAAAGCCACTCATCGATTAAATTGAAAAATTAAAAAAAAAGGAAAACCGTTAACTTTGGTGGGACCGAAGCGTCACACAACATTTTTATTTATTTATATGTTCACCAGGGGCTTAGGTAAAATTTCACGATGGATTTGGTCAAGTTTGTAAGGGGTCTCAATGTAATATTGGGTGGACATTAAAAGTGAATTTACCAAGTTTTAGTTTATTTCATTCAGAAATAATAAATGTTCTCATACAAAAATTCAAAAAATGGAACTAGGTTTGCATCGGGACTATAGCTTAAAATGGGCGTGGCACCTTGATTTTGATATTGGATGACATTAAAAGTGTTTTTACTCGAAGTATTCGGTGTCATAGTGTAAATTTTCGAGTATTTACACGAAAACTCTGAGATTTTGGTAACACCCCTGATAAATTTCGTAAGTGTTAATTGGCAACCACACATTTATACCAAAAATATTTACATAATTAATTTTATTTTGATTTGAAGGAGAGTATTTTTTAATCAGACGACTATGGCAGAGGGATTGGAGATTTAATTTACGTAAGAGGTAATATTAAAATGATTTCATAGTCTTAAAAGAATAATTAAAAGTTAATATATATTTTTCTTAAATATTTTTAATTTTGCATTTTTATAGTATAATTTTGAGGACAAAGCTGTTTATTTATTTATTAACTTTTCATCTTGAGTAAAACGCCCATATTTCGGTAAGGTAGCCACTCACAATGAAACTAACGACCAATCATTTTCTACAATAACTGAAGGCTATGTTATAATAAGCATTAATCCAGCTTTGGTACTTATATTTTATCATTACGAATACTAAGCAATTAATTTAAAAGATTGCATTACATATCCAGGGCATTTTTTTTAACTGACAGTATTTGCTTATTTTTTTTTTTAATTACAGCAACAAAACACATACATTTTCTTTTTGTAATTTTGAAAAAGTAAGCAAATACTGTCAGCCAAAAAGAGCTCTGTGAGGGTACAGTAAATACTGTAGTAATATATGTACGTAGTAGTGTATGTATGAGCGTATTATTATGTACTAGTGTGTACGATATGTGCAATATGTATTAGTAAATGACGATGTGCTCACGATGCTTTGTGTGTCGATTGAGCGAGAGGCAAGAGTTAGTATTAATAAAGCGATCGAGGAATGAATAACGTTTTGTTCTATTTCGCGGGTGCCAACTATCGTAAAATACCTATATTTATTATGAACTCATGTGAATGTTAAGAATTTACAATAATTTATGTTACTCTAATTATGTACTTACTTTTATTTGTCATTTAAGTAAAATTATGTGATTTAAGTAATTTCAAGGCAATTGTGATATTTATTATGGCGACTATTTTAACATTCAAAACTTACTTCGTTTCTCGTCTCAGTCGCCGCTCACTGCGTCACAAGCATATCGGTTTTGCACTAATACATTTTCATAGACTCATACATACAATACTATATATCTATATACATATATAAATATATATACTACAGTGTGTGATACATGAAGCGAGCTGCTCTTTGTTTAATCTCCTATTGTTCTTGATAAGAGATGGGCTACAGGACGGGACTCCCGCGGAATTCCGTGATCGATAACTTTCAAGTACGAAACTGAAAATTTATATAGTATATATTACAAAACTGCATTATTTAGTTTTAAGCATTTAAATAAATAAATCAAACAAATATTTGGATTTATAAAATTAAAAGTGAATCGGACCCAGCGGGACCCGTCCCGACGTCAATCTCTAATGCATAAGCACATAAACACAGTTTTACACAATTAATAAAAACACTTTTAGAAAAACAAGAAAAGAACGCTGAAGTCGAGTATGCTCGACTGCAAGATACCCTGTACCCAATCCATATGTACCTTAAGTTAGGTTCTATTTTACTACCATAACTCATTGAATTTGATTTTCATAGAAAAACTTAAAAAATCGGGTAAATCTTTGATTGGGTTTATACCTTAAATTTTGTTGGGCCTACCCATATTGGTCTATTTCATTGGGACTATCATAGACATATTTTATACTAAATTCAAATTTTCTAGAATAAAAAACAATGACGTTTTTATGTAAAAACCCAAAATTTTGGGGTTAATTTGTATGGGGTACCCCTTAAAATGGGTCTAGAGAAAAACCGTTTGTAAGTGCACACTTGACGGCCTAGGAGAGTCTAAGTTTCAATTTTGAAAGCTCTACCTCTTATAGTCTCCGAAATAATCGTTTTCTTACGGCAGACAGCATGACAGACGGACAGACGGACGGACGGACGGACGGACAGACAGACATAGCTAGTTCGACTCCCCTTCCAATGCTGATCAAGAATATATATACTTTATAGGGTCTATCTTGCCTCCTTCTGTCTGTTACATACATTCGCACAAACTTAATATACCCTTTTACCCTTTGGGTACAGGGTAATAAATTATACTTATGACTCGAATACAAATTCTGGCCCTGAACGAAATTTTCGGGATAGAATTTTTAACGTTTCTAGATGCCGCGGTAATTCCTCCCAAAGCCGTTCTATAGTTAGGGCGAACATGTGTATATTTGTTCGTACATTAAGCTCACATATCTGATATCGGTCACGTAGAACGTCTATATGTATTTACATATGAAGTCATAATATTTATTATTAACTTGCTGAGCAGGGTGTGCTTCGCTAACCCTCTCATTTTGAAATGAAATAATTCCGTGCTTCATTCGCTCTTTGCGATTTTATATTGATCTATTTTTTTTTTTCGGAGGCATTTTAAAGTTTTTTATACCCGTTACACAAAGTGTAAACGGGTATATTCAGTTTGTCCGAAAGTTTGCAACGCATAGAAGGAGACATCGGAGACCCCATAAAGTGTATATATTATTGATCAGCTCGATGAGACGAATCGATTTAGACATGTCCGTCTGTCTGTCCGTCTGTCTGTCCGTCTGTCGTCGTCTGTCCGTTGTCTGTTGCGATGGCTGTTACTCAGAAAGTTTTAAAGATATTGACCTGAAATTTTAAACTTAAGCTTTTTGTGCTTCTAGTTACTTTGTATACCAGAACCAAGGTGCCACGCCCATTTTCAAATATAGCCCCCATACAAACTTACCACTTTTTTCGACTTTTTGTATGAAAAAAGTTATTATTTATAAATGCTTTTACTACAATATAGGGTAAAAACACTTCTAATGGCATCCAATATCAAAAGAATGTTGCCACGCCTATTTTCAGATATAGCCCCCATACAAACTTAACGCTTTTTTTCGATTTTTTGTATGAAAATACGTATTATTTATGAATATATTTAATCCAAATAGGGTAAGAACACTTTTTATGTCATCCAATGTTAAATCTAAGGCGCCACGCCCATTTTTATGTATAGCCTCCATACAAACTTACCGCCCATTTTCGAGTTTTATATCAAAACATTTACTATTTCTGAATGAATTCAATTAAACTTGGTTAAATCAATTCCAATGTCCACCTAAGTGAACACTTTCTATATGGTAAGGATCGGGCAAATATAACATAAAGCCTCCATACAAATTTGACCAAATTCATCGTGAAATTTAATCTAAGCACCTGGTGAACATATAAACTATTAAAAGTGTTGTGTAACGGGTATTTCAACTTCGGTTCCACCGAAGTTAACGTTTTTCTTGTTTTGTATTTTATTTTGCTTTAAAAAAATTAAGGAAGAAGAATCGATATATTGGCACTCTGATTTATTATTTGTACGGTACTCTCATGTTGCTATAATATTTTCCAAAATCTCATACTAGGGCTTACCTTTATAGTAAATCAAATCTTCAGAAAAAAATAGGTAAAAACAAGAAAAAACGTTACCTTCGGTGGAACCGAAGCTTATATACCCGTCACACGTATGTTTAAATTGTTAATGTGTTATCATCAATGGCTTAAAAATAATTTCAAGATGGGATGGGACGGAGTCAATGGTCTAATGCAACTCACGTTGTGTGGGGCCTATTCCAAATAATGGGCGTGACACCTTGGATTTGATATTGGATGATATTTAAAGTGTTTTTACCCAATTTAAAAATATATATAGACGAAAATAATTAATTTTTCATACAAAAGTTCAAAAATAATCGGTGAGTTTGTATGGGGGCTATATATAAAAATGGGCGTGGCCTCTTGGTTTTGGAATTGGATGATATAAGAAGTGTCGACTTTGGAGGACAATAAAGAAGAGTTTTTACCCAATTTGGAGTGAATACAAGCATAAATAATACATATTTTCATACAAAAATTCAGAAATTTTCGGTAATTTTTAATGGGGGCTACACCTAAAAATGGGCGTGGCAACTTGATTTTAACATACAAAGTAGTCGTTGCCGAGAAAAGCTTAAGTTCCAAATTTCGGCGTAATATCTTTATATCTTCATCGAAAAAATGCGTAGAAGTAAACAGACAGAAGACGGACGGACAGACGGACAGACAGACGGACATGGCTAGATCGATTCGTCTCATCGAGCTGATCAAGAATATATATACTTTATGGGGTCTACGACGTCTCCTTCAATGCGTTACAAACTTTCCGACAAACTGAATATACCCTTCACACTATGTGTGGCGGGTATAAAAACAACGACAAAGCACAAACATAGACATATATAAAAACACATATTGATCCAATAAAGTATATATATAGTATTCTTGATCAGCCCAATGAGACGAGTATATATAGCCATGTTCGCTGTCTGTCCGTCTATTTATTTAATGTGACTTACTCGGAGACTAATGGAGATATTTTGCTGAAATCGAAACTTAAACTTTTCTCGAAACAACCAGGTCATTCGAATGGCCCCTTTTTTTTTGTATGAAAATAGGTATTATTTATGCATATATTCACTCCATATTTAGAAATGTATTTACTCAAAATCGGGTAAAAACACTTCTAATATTATTCAAGCTTATCAATTATTTTCGATATTTTTTTAATAATTGTATTTTTAGATTAAAATATGATACCAATATTGCGTCTAAACTTTAGACCATTGACCCTATGACCATTTAAATCTATATATATAAAAATGTATATATGTTTCTATGTCTACTCTATACGTTGAAACCGTCCAACCAATGAGCCCCAAACCGGTTACATTTGAAAGAAAACAATGCATTAGGCACATTCGGTTCATTTAAGAAGTCGATTTTCAAATTTTCCCATACAAATATGTTTTGCTTTTTTAACATAAACAAAAAACAAAAATAATAAACCTCTGACAGCTTTCCCCAGTGAAGTTTGAGTAAAATAAAAAACAAGGAAAAAACAATAACAATAATTTTCTCGAAAATATCTGAAAATGGCCGGTAAGTTTTTATGTTAGCCGCACCTAAAAATGGGCGTCGCACTATGAAATTGGAAGACATAGGAAGTGTTTTACCGAATTTGGGGTGAATATATGAATAAATAATAACCATTTTCATACAAAAATTTTAAAAGTTTATATGGGAGCTATACCTAAAAATGGGATTGGCATTCTTGGATGACAAAAGAAATGTTTTTACCCAATTGGGAGCGAATACATTCATAAATATTTACTATTTTTTATACAAAAAATCGAAAAAAAGGTAAGTTTTTATGGGGGCTATATCTTAAAATGGGCGTGGCACTCTCATTCTCGAACTTAAAATAATCGTTGCCGAGAAAAGCTTAAGTTCAAATTTAAAGCTTAATATCTTTATATCTTCAACAAAAAAGATGCTTTGAAATATACAGACAGACGGACGGACAGACGGACATGGCTAGATCGATTCGGCTCGTCGAGCTGAAAGAAAATACGTTTCTATGAAAATATTATTCTCTTTAATTTAATTTTTTAAGAGTGTATTTTTTACTTAACGATTTTGAGAATAATGAGATAATATAAGTAAAATGTAATGTGAAATAAAATCAGTATTGTCTTGGATTTCGAGAGGAAAGCTTGTGCGGACAACAATAAACAATACAATAAAAATTATATTAATTACGGTAGTACAAAAATATAAAGACCTTGTTTTGAAAGTGATTTGACATTCTCAATTGTAGTGGCGCCTGTAGCCGTCATCGAATTATATTTATTATTTAAGACAAAATTATTTAAATTTGTTTGTTTTTTTGAATTATAGTTTTTTTATATTTAAATTTATTAAAACTATTGCTGCACATCATCTTCATCTTTCGGTCAAATTAAGAAAGAAAGTGTGGTGAATAGTTTTATTATTTTTGACCCTTTGAGAATGACACCTGCCGGGTATATTCAGTTTGTCCAAAAGTGTGTAACGAATTGAAGGAGGCATCGGAGACCCCATAAAGAATATATATTCTTGATCAGCTCGATAAGGCGAATCGATCTAACCATGTCCGTCTGTATGCCCGTCTGTCCGTCTGTTTGTTGCTATGCGATTTATTCGATGAAGATATAAAGATATTGGGCTAAAATTTTAAACTTAAGCTTTTCTCGGCAACGACTAGGTTAAGTTCGAAAATGAGAGTGCCACGGCCATTTTTGGGTATAGCCCCCATACAAACTTATCGATTTTTTCGATTTTTTATTTAAAAATAGTAATTATTTATGAATATACTCGCTCCCAATTGGGTAAAAACATTTCTTTTGTCATCCAGGGTGAAAACCAAGACGCCACGACCATTTCTAGGTGTAGCCTCCATACAAATTGACCGGCCATTTTAGAATTTTTGTATGAAAACATTTATTTTTTCTGAATGAATTCAATTAAAATTTGGTAAAATCAATTCTAATGTCAACTCCATCGATATGGTAAAGATCGGGCTAATATTACAAAAAAGCCTCTATACAAATTTGATCAAATTCATTGTGAAATTCAATCTAAGCGCCTAGTGAACATATAAACTATTAAAAGTTTAGTGTAACGGGTATTTCAGAAGTTAATGTTTTTTCTTTTTTTTTTTTCACTTAGAAGGTTTATAAGGGAAATATTAGCAACTATTTACTTCTTTTGCGGTGTACATTTAAACTAGATACAATCTTTGGAAAAAAAATTTATGTTGTTTTAAAATACATATATACAGGATCAATTCGTGTTACATCTTCTTTAAAAAAATGTATATGAAATGAATATGTATATAAAGTTTTAGATTGCTCTCAATTTAAATAAAAATTTTGTTTCAACTAGTTTACGCCAAAGGCAAAAAGGAAAAGAATTGTCTTTATTTTGTTAGCAACACACAGTGGGGCAAAAGTATCCGTGGACAAATTGATTTTGAGAGCGCATTAAAGATAATAAAATTTCGGTTTTAATAGGTATTGGTATTTAAGAAAAAAGTTACATTTTTTTATACGCGCCACACATAGTGTGAAGGGTATTATCAGTTTCTCGGAAAGTTTGTAACGCATTAAAGGAGGCATCGGAGACCCCATAAAGTATATATATTCTTGATAAGCTCGATGAGGCGAGTCGATCTAGCCATGTCCTTCTGTCTGTATGTCTGTACGTCCGTATGTTTGTTTATTTCAACACGATTTATTCGGAAACTATTGGTGATACTTAGCTGAAATTTGAAACTTAAGCTTTTCTCGGCAACGACCAGGTCAAGTTTAAATATGAAAGTGCCACGCCCATTTTTTCGTATAGCTCCATACAAACTTACCGTTTATTTCGATTTTTTATATGAAAATATGTATTTATATATGTTATGCATATATTCACTCCGAATTGGGTAAAAACACTTCTCATGTCATCCAATGTCAAATCAAATTTTCCACTCCCATTTTTAGGTATATCCCCCGTACAAACTTACCGCCCATTTTTTTATAATTTTTATTTTTTATGACTGTATTCACTCATCTATGAATGTAAAACATCGATATCATCCAATATCAAAAGCAAGGTACCACGTCTAGAAGATAAATATTTAGGAGCGTTTTTAATTTGCCAATGGATATTGTAAGTACCATTGTACTTAAATATTGTGATTGTTTATATTATTATAAATAACATTTAACCAAATAATAGCAATGCATAACCTGCAGACAATTTTATTGATGCTAAATATAAAACATAAACTCTGCATTGGTGAGTATAAATTAAGTGAAAAGCGTGGGAGAAAAAAAGTTCACTGTCGCTATGGCAGAATGGACAGTGGAAAACTGCCGTGCCTTCAATATTTTAGAAGATACTGGCCTAAAAAAGTTAATTGCATTAAGCATTAAAATAAAACAATTTGAATCTTTTTCAACTGGCTCAAATATGTTAGGGTTAACTTCTCAACCGAATCAAAATGATTCGGTTTAAACTTTAATCGACTCAATTTTTTTCAAATTAGTAAGAAAAATTTGAAAATAAAAATAATAGCAAATGTGCTTTTGTTTTCAGATAGTCTATTTTGTAGACCCTCAAACAAATTTCTGTATTTTCTTGTTTGTTTATTTAAAATTATAAAAAACATTAGGAAAAATTTTAACATCGATAAAAACCGAAGGTTCAATACTCGTCACACGTGATTTGTTATAAATTGTACTTCAGCATTTGTATTAAATTTAAACTATAAATACTAAACAAATTTAAAATCTCTGATTTAAACGAATTTTGTACTGAAGATTTGAAGATATCTGAAGATATTTCACCATTTTTGAAGCCAATAGCTTTTTCGTGCAAGATCTATATAATATTTTGTATGTTTGTACCTATTTTATTGTTTTGATAAAAGTGGGAGTGGCACATTAATTTTAACATACAAAGTAAACAAGACCAACAAAAGTATAAGTTTATAATTTCAGTCCAATATTTTTAAAACGACCGACATAGCTAAATCGACTCATCTCTAAAAAAATATAGTTTGCTTTTGTGTTTAACTTCCGGATTACTTATATAAAAATTCGGTTAATAAATAAACCGAATTTATATCTCCCTACGAAAAATTAATTAAACGCAAAATATTCTAATAAATTGAGCAGATTTGTTTTGACTCGGTTATGAAATGAAATGTTTTTTCGACTCGGTTAAGGGACGATCCGAATCCCATCGACTCGGTTCAGAAATTAACCGATTCAGTTCTAATCGATTTAGAAATGAATCGGATAGTTACTGTTGTTATTCAGTGTTACTTCATTTTCGACTTGTCCAAGTTTAATTTATTTGGTCATGACCGCTTAAATGATAATATCTTTGGCTCTGCACTGCTGATGTAGGTTATTATAAAAGGAATCGTTTTAAAGAAATATTTTCGCTTTTGCCACATTTACATCTGTGTGCAATACTGTTTATGCATAAAGCAATGATGAAATGTGTTTTCCTTTTTATATCTTTTCTTTTATTATATCCGCCACACATAGTATGAAGGGAATATTGAGGGAATATTCTGAAAGTGTGTATCGCATTGAAGTAGACGTCGTAGACCCCATTAAGCATGTATATTCTTGATCAGCTCGACAAGACAAATCGATCTAGCCATGTCCATCTTATGTCATCCAATGACAAATCCAAGGTAACACACCACGTATTAACTCTAAATCGGGTAAAATCATTTCTAATATAATCATATGTGCACACCACCGATATAATAAGGATCGGGCCACAATAACATATAGCCCCCAAATAAACTTACCTCACATTTTCTGCTTTTTTTTTTAAGAAAATGTTTGTTATATTTGTCTTTAGCTTAAAATTTGACCCTAATATTGTGTTGAATGAACTTTGGTTGTATTGAATGTTCCGGATTCAAAAATTACTCCACATTTTCAAAGACACAAAAATAGGAAATTAAAATTTGGTCTTAAATATTTATACACATTGTGTAATAAAATAAAAAAATGTCTCGTGTATACCGAAAGAGACATAAAAGCCAAAAATTTTTTACGTGCTCAAAATGCATTCTTTCTCTCGATCATTCGTCTACATTTAAGAGGTAGGTAGGGTGTGTCGGTTGCGAAGATATGAAATTTACGTTTATGGTTTTAAAATAACAGAATGGAACTATTTTGCGTGCAAAATAGCGAACCTAACTACAAAAACAAAGAAAGCTTGTCTTTAGTGAAGAGCTTGTGCCACCTTATAGACAACGGTCCAACCTCCTCATGCTGTATCTTATATTTGTTTTGATGGTAGTAAAATATAAAAATTTCCTCTACGGTGTACACAACCTTTGAAGTTAACGGGTTACGTTAAAGGGTTGCTGTTTCTCTTCATTTGGATGCTTATTATCTACTCTCTCGATCGCTTTTTGATGGAATATAATTGTATTGTAAATCAAATTTATTTTAGCTTATTTGTCACAAGCTAATTCTGTAGGAATATCGTTTAAAGTCAGCATAAACCATATTTTTACTTTTTCATTAGTTTTACGAAACTTATGTACAATTTCGTATTCTTGAAGAGCAAGGAAGAAAGCAAAGCAAGAACTAAAATGTTCCAAACGGTAATGCTTCTGCAAGTGTTGCCTATTTGTATGATTTTTTTATTTATAATAAATAATTTAATATTCATGAGTATACTCACAAACTTTTTTTGTATATACGACGCAATAAACAAAATCGCATTATTTTCGGTATACATAGTCGAATACATAACACGCTATGTACATATAGTATGTATCTACATTGCAATACATAAATCAGTAAACACATACATAAAAAAATATATTAAAAAGTCTAACTTTTGAGCATTACAAATATTTTATTTACAGAATTTTTTTGATCCGAATTTCGAAGAATTTTACTATTTCACCTAAAAGAGAACAAATTAAAAATGGAATTCATTAATTATCCAAAGTTTTTGGTGTTGTACTTTGGTGATCCTGACAACATCGCAGATTTAAAGGCATATATAGAGGTAAATATATATTATGTTTACATGTACTATGTATGTTTATATATTTTTAATAAAGATAATCTGAATCAAAGAAAATCTACATAAAGTTCTTGTTAAATTATGAAATGTAAAAAGTTGTAAGTTCGGTAAATTTTATAATTCAAAGCCTTTGGAACCATTTTTACAAACATATCATTTAAAGTTTCGATTGTACGAACGAAAAGTTTACCTTTTTTATACCAGTTACACGTAGTGTAAATGGATACATTCAGTTGGTCAGAAAGTTTTTCGATAGAAGATGTCTTAGACCCCATAACGTATATATATATTCTTGATTAACTCTATGAGACTAATCGATATGTCTGTTTGTCTCTCCGTCTGTCTGTTGCGATGCTTTCTTCACAGAATGTTTTTAAGCTATTGACCTGAAATTTTAGACTTAAGCTTTTGTTGGTCTTAAGTAGTTTGTTAGTCATTTTCGCATATTTGTATGAAAAAAGGTATTATTATGAATGTATTCACTCATAATTGGGAAAAAACACATCTTGTATCATCATCCTTTTTACACACCACCGATATGACAAGGATATTTTCAAGATAATTGTTTTTATATCTGTATTAGTTCGCATAAAATTTGATACCAGTATTGGGTTTAAACTTGACCATTGATCAGACCATTGAACCCCATCCATTGTTTTAAATTTATAAATCATTAATATGACGCTAAAAAATGTTTCCCTTTATTTTTAAGGTAAATAAGATCTCTAAGACTGAACCCAAATTTTATTTTTTGTTTTGAACCGGTTTACTACGTTCGTTCGAAATAGACAAACAAAAGATTAATGCTTACAATTTCACCTTTCAGCTTCCAGCACATGAAGCAAAGCACGTGGAAATAAAATACTTTCAAAAGCCTTATGATTTATTTAAATACAGTACGTATTATTTTAAGATATTTTACTAATTTCCATAAGTTTTTTTATTAAATATATGATACGATATGTTGTTGCTTTTCTCTTTAACAGTTAAAAAAAATGACTTCGAAGAGTTTACAAGTTTAGTTTTGCTAATTGATTTTGACGTGAGTGACGATTGATTTTTAAATAAATTAAATTTTAAATTTTTTTTAATGTTTAATTGATTATTGTTTTATTCAAAGATATTTTTTTCTGAAACTAATAAAACGCTACTCAATTTATATTTGCGGAAAAATGAAAAGATTAAATATAAACCAAAGTTAATAATTTTTTACGGTAAGTACAACTCAAACTCTGTCAGACACTATTTTTACTTTCATAAATATATAAAAAATAACAAAGAACTTTCCAAATGTTTTTTAGTTTATAAAAGAGAAATAATTGCAGTTTTTAATACACGAAATTTAAAATTAAATCTTTATATCGAAAAACAGCTCCATTTGAAATATCCCCGGTCTACCTTAAGGAAAAGCAATTGTTTTGCTAATAAATTTAATAAGTTGAAAATTTAAATACTTTCTCTCCTACAAACTTCTTAAGTATTTATTAATTGGCAACAATACATTTTAACTATAAATATTTACATAAATAATTTTTAATTTGATTTGCATATTTTTTGTAGATTGGGAATGGATAAGCAACGTGAACTCTGACTATGATAAACCTACACCTGTAAGTATAACAAAATATAATACTGAAGAACATTTTTGCATTTATAATTTTTTCAAGATTAATTAAAAAATAAACTGGGAACAACTTGAAGTTTTCGTAGGGTTAAAGGTGAGACATTATGTTGGGGCTCGTATAAAAAGCATATGGGAGCTATGATATAGTGGCCCAATCCTAATAAAATGTGTAGTGTGGGTTTGGGTTGCCATAAGATTTTACACAATTTGGTGCAAATACCTTCATAATTAATAATTTATTTTTATATAAAAACTCGAAGAAGGACTGTTGGTTGGTTTGGTATGCTTTGTATACCAAAACGAGTGCGTGGGACCCTACTTTCAATAAATTGTATATTTGTTGGCGATAGAAGGTTAAGATCCGAATTTTAGTTTAATATTTTAAAATCTGTTCGAATGAAAATTGTAGAAACAAATAGACAGACAGACAGACAGACAGGCGCATGCTATCGATTTAGATCGATCTTCTCGTCGAGCTGATCTAGAATATAACACTTACCAAAAATTAAATTCTTCAAGACGCTGATAATCTTACTTCAACTATGGTATACGTCTGCTTTAGGCACATTACTGGGATCAGATCTTGAAAGACAGTCGCCAGATTGAAGTCTTCAATTGGCAACAAAAAGAGTTAGTTCATCCAATCAAATTGATGCCCACGCCGATAAAAAGCTGTACTCGATCTAAACATATCTGTCTCTTTCATTTAATACGCTTCATTCGGTCAGGTTTAAAGATATTGAGCTGTTTTTTTGATTTGGAACATACGCTTTTAACGGCAACGACTACATTATTTATAGAAACCTCTGTCCATGTCTCGTGTAGTTAGGCCTTATCTCTGATAAATTCTCTATCATTTTACTCTCATTTCGGTCTTGTTATTTTGCTCTTTCTAAAACGGATAAAACAACAAAAATATCGATAGCATATCGAAAAAAAAAGGATTGATATTATATAATTTCATTATGTTAAAAACAATTTATATTATCTCGTTATTATTGTCGTTATCATCGTCGTTATTATCTCAAAAAATGTTTAGTATCAATTTTTTTGAAAAACTCGAAACTAAAATTAAGTATAGAGTCAAGCTGCGAATAAAACTTTGTTGTAGAAAATCTGTTATTATTTTATTAAATTTTGAAAAGTAATCTTTCAAAAACATTGGTATTTTGTTATCAGGACTTCAAAGTTAAAACCCAATCATTTTAGTTTATGATTTATAATACGAATTGAATTTGGAGTCGACACTAAAATTAGTAAGTCACTAAGAATTTTTGAACATAAATAAAAAATGATTTTTTTTTTCAGAGGAGTTTTGGGATAGTTAGATCATACAAGAAAGTGGATAATTGTATAGTGTGGAATCGTGTAAGTATTTATATAACATAAAAGACTATCAGCCATGCTCCAGAAATCGCAAACATTTTTTAGTTTTGGTAAATTCGTACGACATCAAATTATTCGTGTTTCGGCAATCGCAAATGTTTCAATTCCAAATCATTTCTTTGCATTGACAAAAACTGCTTTCGGTTACAAATTAAAATGTTATCGGTCTTACTTAATCAATGCTGCTTTGACCAAATTATCCGCTCTTTAAATTAAGGCAGGAGTAAAAAAAAATATTGATTTAAAATTCCAATTCAGAATCAATGATATTATCAAGTACAAAGATAAACTCTATAAACAAAACAGAATAAAATAAAAATATTTTAAAACAATCCGACAGTATCTTCTTCATGCATTATTATGCATTATCTTTTCATTTCACTTTCCAATTCACGAGCCAATTTGAAATACTTTAAGATTTGCGATTGGCCGGAGCACCAAAGTATGCGATTTATAAATAATTTCATAAAATTTTTACAATTTCGGGAGCATGACTTTATGAAATTATTTTATTTGGTATTGGTTTTTTTAACATTGTTAAGTGAAATCGAATAAAAATAGTGGCTAAATAAGCTAGAGGTAACGCGTTATTGAATAACTAGTGTCAACACTAATTCTCAGACGCCGACTAGCTCACATCGACTGGGTTGTGAGGAAAGCAAATAGTTTTATTCGAGCTCATTTTAATGTAAATCTTTAATTTGCATCAAAGGCAATATCAATATAATTTCATAATCATAAAAGAATAATCAAAAGTTAAGAAATTTCTAAACTTTTTTTTATTAACATCTACATAGGATTGTCATTCTGATTCTTATTTTCCACCTGGTAAATTTATTTCTGGCTTAATTAAGCTGAGTAAAATGCCTATACAAAAAATTTGTACAAGAAGTCGTGTAAAAGATGGCTGGTTCGTATCTTCAACAACTGAAGCCTGTTATATCTTAAGCATCAATCCAGCATTGGGAATTATATTTAATCATCACAAATATAAAGCAATTAATTTAAAAGATCGCATTGGGTCTCATCTGGATACGAGTCGTATACAAAATTATTTTCGTAAAAATCGAATACCCATGGCGTTTAAGGAGGATGCCACTGCAAATGAAGTTCGATATATTATGAACTCATGTGAGTTATTATTGTAAAGAATTAATAATAATTTATTTTATTCTAAATACGTACTTACTTTAATTTTTTCATTTAAGTAAAATTTTTTGATTTAAGTAATTTCAAGACAATTGTGGTATTTATTATGGGTCACAGCCATGGTAAGAGTGAAATCATTAGGACGAACGATGGTGGAGATTATAGCATGGAAAATGATATTATCAAAACGAATGATGGCGATTATTATAGCATTCAAAATGATATCGTCAAACCTTTTTTGCAAAATGAATATCTGAAACGTGCAAATACGAATTTAATTGTATTTGTTAATGCATGTCGTGGAAACTTCGATGAATTTTGGGCATGTTTAGATGACAGAGTTCCAAATCTGAAAACTGATGTAAAAAATGTCGATCCAAGAGTTGCTATTCTTTTTAGCACAAAACCAGGTATGCTTCTTGAGTCATTTTATTTGAAAAATAATCAAACTGATTTTGTAATGCATTTTTAGGTTGGATTTCGATACGAGACAGAAACAAAGGTTCAATCTTTATACAAATTGTATTTGACTATTTGGATAATTTGACAAAAAATTTAATAATAAAGGAAATGGTTGAGTGCATAAAGGAACCAATTTTGGAGTTAAGGTAAGCTTTATTAATTTAATATGTGATATGGGCAAGACTCTTTCAAAAATAAAGTGAATCGCTAGTAGGACTCCGATTTTTTTAAACTTTGAAATACATATAATAGCTCAAGGTGAGATAGTTGCAAGCGTAAAAGGATTTTTGAAAATTTTTAAATTACTTCAGCTACGCCATCTGAAAAATCAAAGAAGTGTTTTTTAAATCTATATAGATTTGAATAAAAACTACAGCCAATAGAACAAATTTAATAGTTTAACTTTATATATAACAACATACGATATAACAGTCTACAATAAAAAAAATAAAATATTCAAAATTTTGACAAAAAAAAAAAAAATAAATAAAAATCATTTCTGAAATGATTTTTTGAGGAACTTTGCCACTTTTTTAAGTTATCTAATATACATGTAACAAATTCTTGTTCTCTCACCTTTCTTTAAAAAAAAAAGAAAATAAAACTATGGAGTCTTTACATGCATGCTGGCACAAGCATTCCTATATGCGCTTCCAGCACATAGACTAAACGGTGCGCGCTCTCACTAAAATCGAAATATCTCGAGAACTATCAAAGTCACCATAATTTTCAACATATTTTAAGTATATTATAAAACTTAAAAAAGTGAACAAATTGACTTAAATTTGGGTAAACTTTGAATTTTTTTCATTCTAACAAAATAAAAAATAATTTAACTGTTTTAAATTTTCTATATTATCCGAAATTTTTATTAAAATATATCCAACAGTTTCAAAAATATTGATTTTTTTTTCAAAGAACACTACTTTGATTTTCAAGATGGCGTAGCTGAAGTAAATTTTGAAAATTATTCCAAATCCTTTTACTTCTAAAACTATTTCACCTAAAACTATTATTTTAAAAAGTTTTAAAAACAAAACGGAGACCCACTAGCAAATCACTTCATCATTTTTGACAGAGACTTGCCTATATACAAAAAAAAAATTAAAAAAATTACCAATATTTTATTTTTATTATTTTAGCCAATGCGAAGAAGATTACGGACCTGAACTAGTTGCTCACCCAAATACAGCATCAAGTCATATTTTAGAATTTGATTATTATTGGAGCGATGAATTAGCGCAATCTTTGGATTTTCTAAAACATCATTTTGAGAATTGCCTAGCTCAGGCAATAGCAAAAATGCAAAGAAGAAATCAAATGCGGACTCCAGAAGAGATCAATCAGTTGGCTTCTGCTCGTGTCAAAAGTGGCCGTAAACGGCCCTTTCCGTTTGATCTTCCGTAACGGAAACACTAATGTTAAATCTTCCTTTTATTACAATGTATTAACTTAATAATTATTTATTGCAAATGCGTATTGTAATTGAAAAAAATAAAATATAAAGTCATGATTTTGTTTTTCGCAAAGCACAATTTTTTTTTAATATTTCAACCTCAAAATTTAAAATAGTTGAAGAAAGATTCTCAAAAGCTCTTCTCGCTGTATTACCAACACTGCTATTGCCACTACTATTTTGTCTGGGGCTATCGATATTAAGACCCACTTCATCTCATAGCCTTTTTTGGATATTCTCCTAACGCAATGACATCTTTTCATTGTCACCACTTTTATAATTCAATTCTATACGATACTTTTAATATAAACTCAAGAAGTTGAATCCAAGCATGTTATGGTGTAACATCAGATTGAAGACTTTTAGAAAAATATCTTTAAAAATTGTTCAGTTAAAGTCAGAAGCTCTGAACAGTAAAACTCGATTTCAAATATACGAAAAAGATGTATAGAAATATACAGACTGACGGACATGGCTAGATCGATTTGTCTCGCCGAGCTGATCAAGAATATATATACTTTATGGGGTCTCCGATGCCTCCTTTAATGCGTTACAAACTTTTAGACAAACTGATAATACTGATAACAAAACAAACAATCAAAGAAAACTTTTTCACTTCAGGAATTTTTAGTAAAATTCAGCTAGTGGAGCCCGTTCGCCCAAGGTATGTATGTACGTATGGCCGTTACAGCTTATTACAAGCGTGGGTATCACTCAGGGTATTAACCCAGCTAGTGTGGTCCAACGCCACTCGATACCAACTCTGGTTCCTAGTCCTCCCAGTCCTCCTGTCCTCCGGACGTCCTCCAGGACCTTATCCTTCCAACACAGTGGCGGTCGTCCTCGTTGTTATGCCTTTCTAATTTCGTTCACGTTATTGGCGAACACCATTCTCGCTGGAGATTTTTTATCCATTCGAAGCACGTGACCAGCCCAGTGCAATCGTTTATATTTGATGCGCCTGACTATATCGATGTCGTTATATAGCTGGTACAGCTCGTGATTCATGCGAATACGGTTGTCCACTCTGACAGGACCAAAGATTTTACGAAGAATTTTTTTCTCAAATGGTCCCAACGCTGATTTGTCAGCCTCTAACATGACCCATGTTTCTACGCCATACATCGGGACTGTGATCAGCGTCTTGTAGATTTGACTTTTGTTAGCCCGCTCACTGTTCGTGGATTTTTGCCGATTATGTCGATGTCATCCGAATACGCGAGCAGCATAGTTTCTTGTAAGAAAATATTGCGCGTCAAATCGATGTGTGGCATTTCCGTTTTTAATACTTCCAAGGGATTGAAGAAGTCGCACGACAACGCATCACCCTTTCTGAAGCCTCTCTTGGTGTCAAAGGGGTCAGAGAGATTTTTAACAGAGGCGAACGATTTTTTGATCTTATCGGCTTGTCGAAAGCGGCTTTGAAATCGACAAGTAGGTGGTGTATATCGATCGGCTTCTCCTTGGTCTTTTCCAGGATCTGGCTCAGCGTGAATATGAAGTCGGTGGTTGACTTCTTCGGTCTAAAACCGCATTGGTATTGTCCAACAATACTCGCTATGTACGGTTTCAGTCTATTGCACATATAGTAGGCCACATAGAACTTTATAGGCGATTTGTATGAGAATTATACCGCGATAGTTTGCGCAGTCTGCGGCGTCTTCTTTCTTAAGGATTGGACAGATTCCCAAAGTGCAGTGGTTTAATGGCATCGTGAACCAAAAACCGAACCAATGCCAATTTTTGAAAAAGTCAAATTATCTAAAAAAAAAAAAATACAACAATAAAATATTGAAAATTTCCAAAAATATCAGCCTATCACGAAAAGTCTTAAAAGTGCAAATTGATTGGAAAATTTGACACGCAATGAAGTAAAATCAAAAACACAGAAAAGAAAACAAATTTGTTGACATTTATTGAAATTGATTGTCAATCATACAACAACGACAAAGTTGATATTGTTTTTGAATTGATGACGTTCGTTTTCAATTAAATTTGACTTTGAACATTTTGGGTATATTGTACTATTTTAGTCTAAGCTGCAAATGTCTAGACGGTGGTTTTATTTATTGTTTAAATTTCATAAGAAATAAAAATTTAGTTGGAAATGATTTTAACACATTATTAGCCAAAAAAAAAAACCAAAAAAATATATCTATGGCACAAAATTCACGTGACTGAAGTCGCAGAAATGTAAACCAACAAAAATTTCATAAAAACCAAATCAAAAGCAAAACACGCAGAAATAAAATGAAAACTCTCGACACATACGAGTAAGCCCTAAAAAAATAAAAAATCAAAATGAATGAATGCATGAAATAAAAATACACATATCGCTAAATTTACATTGTTATCTAAATGTTTGGTAATTTTTTATATAGCAAAGTTATAAAAAGAAAAAAACAACAACATAAAAATGGGGTG
This sequence comes from Leucophenga varia, assembly GCA_018903435.1. Taxonomy (NCBI): domain Eukaryota; kingdom Metazoa; phylum Arthropoda; class Insecta; order Diptera; family Drosophilidae; genus Leucophenga; species Leucophenga varia. Next base: position 43,359 of record JAEIFJ010001040.1, read on the forward strand.
CAGAAATGTGAAAGTCAAAAAAAAGCCTAGGCAAAGCTTAACAAAATATATGAATGACTGAAAAATCAAAATAAATGTGGCGTTAAAAAGAAAACATAAAAAAGTCAAAAAAGCAGAAAAGTGAGTACAACATTAAAAAAAAAAGAAAAACAAGGAAAAACGTTAACCTCGGAAGAACCGAAGCTTAAATACCCGCCACACTTTGAAACTTTATTTCATTTTCTTGAAAAAATAAATAAAATGGTAGTTGAGTTTGTATGGGGTCTATTTGTTATAGTGGCCCGATCTTTATCATATCGGTAGCATATTCATTGGATAACAGTATAACTGATTTTACGCAGATTGGAGTGAGTATATCCATAAATAAAAACTATTTTCATACAAAATCTGAAAAATGGGCGCTTGGTTTGTATGGGGGCCATATGAAAAAATGGGCGTGGCACCTTTCTTCTATTATAGGATGCCATTAGAAGTGTTTTTACCCAATTTGTAGTAAATACATTCATAATTAATAACTATTTTCATACAAAAAATGAAAAAAAATGGTTAAGTTTGTATGGGGGCTATATCTAAAAATGGGCGTGGCAACTTGGTTTCGACTTTGGATGACATAAGAAGAGTTTTTACCCAATTTGAAGTGAATGCATGCATAAATAATACCTATTTTTATACAAAAATTCGAAAATTTTCGGTAAGTTTGTATGGGGGCTACACCTAAAAATAGGCGAGGCAACTTGGTTTTAACATACAAATTAGTCGTTGCCGAGAAAAGCTTAAGTTCCAATTTTCAGCGTAATATCTTCATATCTTATTCGAAAAAAATGCGTAGAAATAAACAGACAGGCAGACAGACAGACGGACATGGCTAAACCGATTTGTCTCATCGAGCTGATTATGAATACATATACTTTATGGGATCTCCGATGCCTACTTTAATACGTTACAAACTTTCTGACAAACTGATAATACCCTTCACACTACGTGTGGCGGGTATAAAAAAAAAAATTGGTCTGCGAAAATCGCCATATGACTAGAACAACATAAACATAATTTTTTTTTTTTTTTAAAGGAGCTGGGGTGGTTACGCTTACTTTCAAAAAAAAAAAAAAAAAAAAAACATTTACGTTATATTTAAGTGTAAAGTTATGCGGCAAATGTACAATATTAGGGGAAAGCACAAAGTTCAAAAGGTAAATTGGCGAGCATGTACATTTTTTTTAAAAGAATATGTTGTCAGCTGCCAAAAAGTGGCAACTGCTATTAGTCACTTTTATTTGGGTATGATTTTTATTTATTTATATACCTACTAAAAAAAAACACAAGTTAAATCTTTATTTAAACTGTTTAACTAGTATTTACTTTGGTTATCACTGAGCAACAAACTTATTTCGTTAGAAGAACAGAAAGGTGAAACTATGACTATGACTAAAGGACACCATTACATAGACTCTATGTTTATTAAAAATTAAAAAAAAAAAACAAGGAAAAGCGTTAACTTCGGTTGGACCGAAGCTTATTTATCTGTCACACATCATTCGACGTTAATAAATCTTATTGTTTAGCATTTGTATTAAATTTTATCTTAAAATACTAAACAAATTAATAAAAATCAAAAAAATTTTGAAATTCGCGGTTCGATCTCATCAAATTTTAGACTAAAGATTTAGCTTGAAATAAGAAGCACTTGTATCATATTTAAAGCCATTAACTCTATAAATAAATTTGTTTTCGAACAAGAACTTGATAAAATGTTGTAAATTTGTATGGGAGCTATATGGAGTATGCGTTTGGTGACCAGCACTTCATAAAGTGACCAACGTTTACAGAAGGTTCAAAGGAGTGCGGAGATTTGCATTAGTGGTGCACTACGAACCACATCAACTGATGCACTAAATACTCTTCTATATCTACAACCCCTAGATGTCATAGCCAAAGAATTAGCAGCGAACACAGCTATGAGAGTTAGGGAGACAGCAGACTGGCTCAATTGCAACTATGGACACTCGAAAATACTCAACCTTCTAGTTTCCTCGCCACCAGCCACAGAGTACTGCACGTCATACCCAACATTTGGTAAGAAATACAAAATTTTTATTCCAACAAGAGCACAATAGGAAGACCTACCCTATTATGAAACCAATGCCATAAATATATATACAGACGGGTCCAAACTCGAAGCAAGGGTCGGAGGAGGTATCTTTTCCCCGGACCAGGAGATTAGAAAATATTTCAGACTTCTCGATCACTGCAGCGTTTTTCAAGTTGAATTGATACACGAAGCCATGCATTATTTGGGGCACCACTCAGGTAGTAGACAAAAAGTACACATCTACTCGGATAGTCAGGCTGCCCTAAAAGCACTTGACTCTTACAATAACACATCTAAAACTATTTCTCAGTGCCGCACTTCTCTCAACGAGATGGCTGAGCAATGGGATATTTGCATCACATGGGTTCCGGATCACCAGGATATATTTGGTAATTAAGAAGCAGATAGACTGGCCATTGAAGGTACATATTCAGTTATTCCTCCAGGTAGGAGTTCGACAGGAATTCCCATGGCCTCTCTGAATTTGCTACTGAAAGATTAAATAATCAGACTGGCAGCGAATAGGTGGACCACAAATCCCAAATGTAATATCTCGAAACTTACGTGGCCAGAATACAACACTAAACGAACAGCCCAACTCATGCGCCATAATACACAGACTCTATCCATGATGGTTGGTGCTCACACGGGACACCGCCTGGTGGGAAGACATGCCGTCCGACTTGGGGTAGTATCAAATGACTTCTGTAGGAGCTGTAAAAACGAGGAAGAGGAGGAGACAGTAAAACATGTTTTCTGCCACTGCCCATCCTTTGGAAGAATAAGATAGAAAAAATTATATTTTCAACGACGACGAACGACGAACAAAAAAAGAAGGAGAAAAAGCAAAGGTGATCACTTGACGGTTTAGGAAAATCTGTCTCCTATAGTCTCCTTGATAATCGTTTTCATACGACAAACGTCAGGACGGACGGACTTCCGGTTGTACAGGTAGACAGACATCCGGTTGTACGGGTAGACAGACATAGCTATATCGACACGCCTTTCAATGCTGATCAAGGTTTGCCAGCAATGGTGCGCGTGTCGAGTAAAAAATTTGAAACAATGACCAGTGATGCCACTTTCTGCTTTGAACTGCCTAACAAAATATGCGATATGTACAATTTTTTTATACCCGCCACACATAGTGTGAAGGGTATATTCAGTTTGTCTGAAAGTTTGTAACGCATTGAAGGAGACGTCGTAGACCCCATAAAGTATATATATTCTTGATCAGCTCGACGAGACGAATCGATCTAGCCATGTCCGTCTGTCTGTCCGTCTGTCTGTCCGTCTGCCTGTCCGTCTGTCTGTCTGTCTAGCATCTTTTTCGTTGAAGATATAAAGATATTAAGCTGAAATTTGGAACTTAAGCTTTTCTCGGCAACGACTATTATGAGTTCGAGAATAAGAGTGACACGCCCATTTTTAGGTATAGCCCCCATACAAACTTACCGTTTTTTTCCGATTTTTTGTATAAAAATTGTAATTATTTATGAATGTATTCGCTCCCAATTGTGTAACAACATTTCTTTTGTCATCCAGTGTCAAAACCAAAATGCAAGGCCCTCTTTTAGGCATAGCCCCTATATAAACTTTCCTTTTTTTCCGATTTTTTGTATAAAAATACTAATTATTTATGTATATATTCACTCCAATTTGGCTAAAAATACTTCTAATGTCATCCAATGTCAAATCAGATGTGCCACGCCCATTTTTTGGTATAGCCCCCAAACAAACATTCCACCCATTTTCGAATTTTTGTATGAAAATGGTTATTATTTACTGTATTTTGCGTAAAAACTCTTCCAATATCATGGTGCCACGCCCATTTTTAGGTGTTTCTTCCATACAATCTTACCGCCCATTTCCAGATATTTTCGAGAAATATGTTGTTAAACATTTCTGTATTTTTAGCTCAAAATTTGAAATTAATATTGTGTGTAAACTTGGGTGACCACTGATGATTACACATAAACTCTTTAAAGATTTGTGTGACGGGTATTTAAGCTTCGGTTCTAACGAAGTTAACGTTTTTTCTTGTTATTAAATAATTTAGTACGCGTAAAGCTGTTTTGTTTGTATTTGATATACATTTTTTAACTTTCTTATTAAGAAAATAGTTTAATAGATCTTGTAGCTATTTTAACAAATTAGCTTTCAATTTTTATTCAAAATTAAAAAAGAAAAATACAAAAATAAAAAAAAAATTATCAAAAAAGAAAATTTTGAAAATTAATATAAAAAAAAAGTAAAAATTAATAAAAAAAAAACATACAATACCAAATTTAGCCATGGCAAATACAAACTCCAACATTTCTATTCAAAACAATATTTCCGCACAAGAAATACCAAAAGATGGAAACTTATTTTCGAAAAGAAAAAATAGATTTATGAAAACAAAATCATGTAACTCGAAGTCGAAGAATAGCGCGACGAATAAATCAAGTAAAAAGTTATTGGTCAAATCAAAGTATTCATATCATGCACCGCCATTATCGCGTACTTATCAAACATATCAAGCGATGAAAAACAGGTTTGATCCGTTCCAATTATATTTAAGAGACTTTGTCGAGACACTATCGAAACGTAGTTTGCCAGCAATATTAAATGAAGTGCAGATCAGAGCAATAGCCAAAGCAAAATGGAGAAAAGAGTCACCGCTAGTGCATATGAAATACACACTACTTTATCGTTCGATGATTGTACGTGGGCTTCCTGGCGGTATTACGAAGTGGCAACGATTATTAGAACAAAACCATTTAGATGCATTAAATTATGCTGGTAAACGTCAAGGAACAGCGCAAAGTCATTTGAATATATTGAACAGTGATGATGAATTGTTATAATTTCAAATCAAACAATTGGAAGAGGCTCGCATGATGCAAGTAAATTTTCATTGATATGTAAAGTTTAAGAAAGTTTTATTGGAAATATTTTTTTTGGTCTAATATTGTTGTATGTAGTACTTTATAAGAATTCTTGGTGAATATGAAAAAATATAAGATGCAAGAAATTTATTTGATCTATTTTTTATACCCGTTACACATACTGTAAACGGTTATATTCAGTTTGTCCGAAAGTTTGGAACGCAGTAAAGGAGGCATCGGAGACCCCATGAAGTATATATATTCTTGATCAGCTCGATGAAACGAATCGTCCGTCTGTCTGTTGCGATGCGTTTTACTCAGAATGTTTTTAAGAAATTGACATGAAATTTTAAACTTGAGCTTTTCTTGCTCCTAGGTAGTTTCTATGTCAGAATCAAGTTGCCAAGCCCATTTTTCGATTTAGCCCCTATACAAACTTACCGCCCATTTTCGAGTTTTTGTATTAAAATACAAATTTTTTATGAATTTATTTACTCCGAATTGGGTAAAAACATTTCTTATGTCATCCAAAATCAAATCCAAGGTGCCACGCCCTTTTTTAGGTATAGCCCCATACAAACTTACCGCCCATTTTTGAGCTTTTGTATTAAAATAGGTTTTATTTATGAATATATTATCTCCAAATCGGGTAAAAACACTTCTCATGTCATCCAATGTCAAATCCAAGGTGCCACGCCCATTTATAAGTATAGCTCCCATACAAACTTGACACCCATTTGCGAGTTTTTGTTTAAAAAAAAAATTGTATATCTGAATGAATCCAATGAAAATTTGGTAAAATCAATTCCAATGACCACCTAAGTGAACACTATCGATATGGTAAGGATCGGGCTATTATAACATAAGGCCTCCAGACAAATTTGACCAAGTTCATTGTGAAACTTAGACTCTCCTGAGCAGTCAAGTGTTCACTTGCAAATGGTTTTTCTCTAGACCCATTTTAAGGGGTACCCCCATACAAATGTACCCCAAAATTTTGGGCTTTTGCATAAAAACGGTATTGATTTTTATTTTAGGAAGTTCAAATTTAGTATAAATTATGTCTATGATAGTCCCAGTAAAATATCCCAATATGGGTAGAACCAACAAAATTTTAGGTATAGCACCCATACAATTGGGTACAGGGTATCTTGCAGTCGAGCATACTCGATTTCAACTTTCTTTCTTGTTTTTATTTCTATACCTTGTACCCGAAGGGAAGTTTATGAAATGTGCAATATTTAACAAGCAGAAGAAGGCATGATATACCTTATAAAGTATATATGTTCTTGATCAGCATTAAAAGTTGAGTCTGTCTGTCAGTCCATTCGTTCGTCCGTCTGTCCGTCCGCCTCAGCTGTCTGCTATACGAGTGAGATTATCTCTGCGACTATAAGCGATAGATCCAACAGACTCCCTGGGCCGTCAAGCGATCACTTACAAACGATTTTTCTCCTCTCCGATTTTTCAAAAATTTGTTTTTTTTATAAAAACTTCTCTCTTCTCTTATTCTAAAAAATTCTACATTTTGTTTAGATTATGTCTATGATAGTCCCAATAAAATATTCAATTACGAAATAGGACTAAAAAAATTGTGGGTTTAACCCTGCATCGTATTTCTTGTAGCAAAATGAAAACCTTCGATATCGCCTTTTCACTTGTTTCACTTTTTCACTTACGTTCTCAGCATTCTTTCAGCTAAAATGAAAAATTAATGGGACAGAGAGTAAGAACACCCTAATGGTGGATTTAAAAAAGGTGATATCAAGCGTAACGTTGGTACTTTGCAAAACAAACGTATGAGAGTAAATGTGTAAGAAGAATGTTTGATTTTTTTTTTAGTCTTGCGAGTGCGAAATAGATAGAGATATATTTATTTTATTTGCTTCGCTTTGATTTCTTTTTTTTGGCTTTAAATATGACTGGCCTTGGTACAAAATATATTTGAAGAAAGAGCGAGAAAGAGCGCTCAACATCACCTTGCATAATTGCACCATGCGTGTAATTTATATAATTGCATCATGATTTAATGGATCAACAATAAAAAGAGACATAGTTTTTACGTACATACTTAGCTATAAAAAATTATTTAAGCAAACAGAGGCTGAATACTGCACCTTATTTTAATTAAAACATGTTTCTTTCTAGACTAACATCTCACTTTTACTCAGCCAATATACTTTGCCATATTCGATTAAGAACGTAGAAGAACAAATGTCAAGTGACCAGCATGCTGCATGTGTGCAAATTTTCTCTTTTTATATACTCACCTCTCTCTCTCTATCTCTCTCTGTCACTCTTTCTCTATCAGTTTTAATGACTCTTCAACTAACAACTGGTAAGGATATGCTTACTGACACTGATTGAAGCACGTGTCTATTGCGGATTAAGCTGTTGTCTGTTAATATATTCTGTCTGCTACCAAAGCAAGTGTATAGCATAAGAATTTCTTTTAGGCATGTCTATTGTACTTGCTTCGTGTCTATGCACTTAAATTTATATTTTATGCAATTTGATAGAATATGACAAAGTAATTGCTTTAAGAAATGTCTCAATTTAGCATGATATGTTCAAATACATTTTGCTACATAATGAAGTAATGACACATTTTTTTTTTTAAAGCATTGCGCATTGGCACTTTATAGACACTTAAGCCCGCTGGACATATAAAGATAAACATTTAAAAAAAAAAAAGAAAAATAATAAAACATTATCTAAGCTCGTAAAATGAATGCCACACAACAAATGTTAATAAAAATAATTTTTTTTGCACATAAATGTAAATTGTATTAATTAAAATTAACCAAAATGTTAGACAAAACGAAAAAAAGAGTATAAAATAAAAGAAAAATACTTAAAATGCAACTCATTATCAGTTAGTAACGTAAAAGCACGAAACCAGGCAACGTACCCACCTATGTTCCCGTATATAGTATAAAGCCAACGATTCTATCTGTGGCTTTCAGACAGGTAAATTGTGGAAAAATAAAAGGAACAAACGAGTGCACGCTCGTCATAAAGCTTATCTTCACATTAGCACTTGTGCCAGTTCTGTATTCCATTTTAATTTCTAAATACGCTACAGTGAAATGATATGTTTAAGGGTATTTGAATTTGTAAAGCTTAGTGGATACAAATACATTTTTTTTATTATAGTCGATGTAATTGATTTTTTTTACAGACAAACATGAAAACAAAAAACTGATACAAATTTTGAATAGATTAATAGATTAATGTACTTATTTACTGTCGATTTTATTAAAAAAAAATTATGCAGCGTATCCTTTTGTCGTATATCATATCCATTACATAACTTCTTTTATTTTTTAGTTTCTCATGTAAAGTATACGAAAACAGCCAGTCATTTTTATAGTACAGCCACATGCATGCTCTCTTTTTGTATGTAGTCATGTGTATGTATATGTAAAGTATTATAGTATATGTACTCGTATATAATTGGGCTTTTTTTGGTGTGGCGCATGCATTAAAACAAATTAAACTTAACTTACGCGAATATTTTAATGTTGACTATGAAGCTTTGTAGACTGAAAAAAGGCTAACAAAAAAAAAAAAAAAACAAAACACGCACAGACACACACACTCTCTGTATGACTTTCATTATCAGACGACTATTGAGTGGTTTTCGTTTTTGTTTGGTTACATGTATGCATTTTTGTTTCATTTATCTTTTATTTATCAGAATGATTTTACCCCCTAAAAGTCTGCTTTAATTTTCCAAATTAATGGTTTCAACTGTAATCTGTGCAATCTGTGCTAAAAATTTTATTTGAAAATGAAGTCAATGAGGTTTAAATTAAATTCGTTTTTGAAGTATTAATATGATTGTTGTGTAGAGCTAAAGATGCTATTGATGAGAAATTCTAAAGTAGCGGAATATGTATTGGGAAATACGAAATTAAGATACTTGCACATTTGTAATCTATTTGGGAATAATTACTTAATGCGTTACCACCACAACTTAAAATCAAGAGAATATTGACACTTTTTTCTATAAGAGGCTGTGTTTTTAACATCACTCAATACTATTAACAAAAATATAAACATTTTATTTATTAACAAAAAAAAAAAAGTTCAGTGTATAATTTTCCGGGAATTTATAAAAACTTTTTATAATTTTCGCTGTGCTTGTTGTCGCCATGGCAGCATCAGCAGGCAATATGGTATCATCAACTCAAGCCAAAACAAAGTGGCAATTGTCGCTAGGAGGAGCTACCACGGCTTAAGATGGCTCAAAAATGAAAGCTCGACCCTCGCAAAAATTTGTCACTCCTGAACACAAAAACCAAGGCCAAAAATAGCAACATTACAGATACTAACAAATTCGCAATTTTATCAGATGATAATGACGTGTTAAATGTTAATAAGGACGATCACATGGACACGGCTCCTACTGCAGCAGCGAAGATAATTAAGACACGACCGATATTTATCCCGGACGTTACTAACATTTCAGGACTTCTAAGCGATATATATGGTAATCGGTAGTAAGAATTTTGACTATAAGTCTGTTAGAGTAAACTTGTTTAAGTTAGAGTACAGTTTCTCTACCAGACCTTCCAAGCCACGGATGAGCGTGCTTACAGTATTGGGTTAAAAGGGCTACATCACTCCACCGATTTGGACGAGATCAAGGAGGATTTGGGAGAACACAGAAATGTTGTACGAGCCCACGAAACTAAATACGCCATTAATCGATTTAACAAAAAGCCGATGTCCATATTTTTCGTTAATCTGAAACCAGCCTGCAACACAGCCTTTTTTTTCTTTAAAAGGCTGTGTAGCTGTATGGTCACTTTTGAGCCACCGAATAAGTCCAAAGACATTGTTTAATGTTACCGCTGTCAGGGTTTTGGGCATGCACAGAAGTACTGCCGTTTACTACAAAAATGTATCAAATGTGGCGAAGACCACAGCTCAGCTGAGAGCACGAAGCAAAAGGATGAACCTGACTGTTGCGCCCATTGTCAAGGAGACCATGCTGCTTCATACAAGTGCTGCAAAGTTTATAAGAAAACGAAAAAGCTGCATTCTCCCAAACCAAGACCCACTTCGGATTTCCCATGGAATAAGAACCTCTGGCCTACTAGCGCCCTCAGTAAGTCATGGCATCAGCTTTGTCAGCACAGTGCGAGGAGGTCACTCTGAATGTCCAGAGCATCAAACCACGCAGCAACCAACAGCGTCGCCCCAGTTATAAGTCAAGTAAATTCCAGACTGCACCGAGTGCAAGCCATGATTAAAAAAATACTCGATCAATTTGCAGTCATGACGCAATTGTTCACGTCATTAATGACGAAACTATGCAAATAAGTCTCCATATCGTACTATGGAACGCAAATGGCCTGTGTAGGAGCAGGTCTGAGGTCCAGAATAAGAAGGCTCAAAAGGGCTCATCTCCCTCATGGAAGACAATAACAAACACATGTTGTATTTCACTTTTAATTTATTTCTTCCCATCCCCATTCCTTCTTCCTTATCCATATTGGCTCCGCTAACGCAGATGGCATGTCAGCAGCGAACAAAGTTTATAGCTATTTTAGTTTGCAAAGCAATCCTGGATACCACACCCTCTCATTCTTTTGATCATGGAAAAAGGCAAGTATATTTTCCTTACACTTAATTACCTCCATGGAAGGGCATCCTGCACAACCGTAGTGCCCAAATTGCGAGTGAGTACAAGCCTCAAGCATTTTAGACAAGAAAGGAAGTAGGCTAATAGACCTGTTAAAATTCACGTCCGACGCCGGTTTTCCTGACAGCTGTTTTCCAGGCTTTCGGAAAATAGCTAAGCCTCAAAGAGCAGTTATATATGTATGTGCGTCAAGAATAGCAAAGGTCTTGTGGGGAGCAACTTAAGCGTTTTGTTGTTTAGGGCGTCATCTCCAGTAGAGGAGATATTTGACCAACCTCAGCTATTGGAGCTTACCCGCGAGTTTGTTACATAAGTCGTGGCCAAACTTTTCTGTTGTTAAGTTTGGTCAGCCCCAAGGAGTTAATTGGTCAAGGAGCTCCTTTACTTTGCTATTAAAGTCCACTGAGTTCAGGCTAAATGGGCCAAATCTAATATTGAGGCAAATAGCAAATGCTTCGGCAAGTTGATTGCTAGAATAACATCATTCTCCAGTAGGATTTTCGATGGGAGCTTTAGCATGACCTTGTCTTTTAAAGCATAGGGTGACCTTCCACAAGGAATAATTAAAAGAATCTTCTGTCAATTTCTTTAGTAATAAAAAAGACCAGCGCTGAGGATGCCAAAGACAAGTAAATTTTTTTTTTTTTTTTTATTTAATAAAAAACTTTTTTTTATAGACTTTCTTTAGTTACTACCACACAGCGCTAATTGTATGCGTCATTTATTTATTCTAACTAAAATGTCAACAAAAAAAAAAAAAAAACTTTTTGCAAAAAATTTCCATAAAATGTTACTACTATAAACTTTCAGTTCCAACTTTAGTACTAAACAGAACAACCATAACTTATCACCTGCGTAACTTAATTACACTTAATTTAATTACAAAAACACACACACACACAAATACACACGCATATTGTGTATATAAAAACAAATTTTATTTGCAACAGTTTTGTACAACCGAAAGACCATTAAGCGTCGAAAACTATTTTGTGGTTCTTCGTTCATGACTAATAAAAAAAATAATTGCACAAAAAGTTGTGTATACGAAGCATTGCATTAAAAACAAAAAAAGCAAAATAGACAAATTACAAAATAACAAAATAATAAAAAAAAAAGTCTATTTTAATTGAAAAACATATCGAAGTGCGTAAATGGTTAACCGAGTACATTAAGCTGTAAATAAAAATACCTTTTCAGCACAAAAGTATGCAATATCTTTGTAGCCACCTGTGGCGGAAGTCGTCATTATATCCGTTACACATAGTGTAAACGGGTATATTTAGTTTGTCCGAAAGTTTGCACTCATTTGATTTGCATACAAATCAACCGCCCATTTTAAAATTTTTCTATGAAAATAGAAATTATTTATGAATATATTTACTCCAAATCAGGTAAAAACACTTCTTATGTCATCCAATTCCAAATCCAGGACAAATTTACCGCAAACTTTCAAGTTTTTTTAATAAAGTATTAATTTTTTTCGGAATGAATTCAATTATTGTAAAATTTGGTAAAAACAATTCCAATATCCGCCAAAGTGAACACGATCGATATGGTAAGAATCAGGCTAATATAACATAAAGTCTCCATATAAATTTGACCAAATTCATTGTAAAATCTGCATCTGGTGAACATATAAACTATTATAAGTGTTGTGTAACGGGTATTTCAGCTTCGGTTTCACCGAAGTTACCGTTTTTCCTTATTATACCCTGTACCCAAAGGGTAAAAGGGTATTTTAAGTTTGTGCGAATGTATGTAACAGACAGAAGGAGGCAAGCATTGGAAGGGGAGTCGAACTAACTATGTCTGTCTGTCCGTCTGTCCGTCTGTCATGCTTTCTGCCGTATGAAAACGATTATTTCGGAGACTATAAGAGGTAGAGCTTTCAAAATTGAAACTTAGACTCTCCTAGGCCGTCAAGTGTGCACTTACAAACGGTTTTTCTCTAAACCCATTTTAAGGAGCACCCCCATACAAATTTGCCCCAAAATTTTGGGTTTTTGCATAAAAACGTCATTGTTTTTTATTCTAGAAAATTTAAATTTAGTATAAATTATGTCTATGATAGTCCCAATTAAATATCCAAATATGGGTAGGACCAACCAAATTTTAGGTATAGTCCCCATACAAATTTACCCCAAAATATTGGGTTTTTATATAAAAACGTCATTGTTTTTTATTCTAGGAAGTTCAAATTTAGTATAAATTATGTCTATGATAGTCCCAATAAAATATCCAAATATGGGTAGGACCAACCAAATTTTAGGTATAGTCCCCATACAAATTTACCCCCAAAATATTGGGTTTTTACATAAAAACGTCATTGCTTTTTATTCTAGAAAATTTAAATTTAGTATAAATTATGTCTATGATAGTCCCAATAAAATATCCCAATATGGGTAGGACCAACCAAATTTTAGGTATAGCCCCCATACAAATTTACCCCCAAAATATTGGGTTTTTACATAAAAACTTCTTTGTTTTTTATTCTAGAAAATTTTAATTTAGTATAATTTATGTCTATAATAGTCCCAATGAAATAGACCAATATGGGTTGGCCCAACAAAATTTAAGATATAACCCCATTCAAAGATATACCCGATTTTTAAGTTTTTTCTATGAAAATACAATTCAATGAGGTATGGTAGTAAAATAGAACCTAACTTAAGGTACATATATATTGGGTATATGGTATCTTGCAGTCGAGCATACTCGACTTCAGCGTTCTTTCTTGTTTTGTTTTCATTTTGTGTCCGAAAATGAAGTAATAAGTATAACTTTGAAACTTTTACATCTTTGCATTGCTTCTTCTTTGAAAGACTTTTGTAATAATTTTTTTATGGCATATCTACTCACTTTTCATGAATCTTTACAGTTCGAATTTCCGTGAAATGTTTTTTGTTGCTGCTTACCTTAAACTAATGAAGACTTATGTACAGGTTCAAAGTAATAAAATTTTACTTTTATAGACTTATCAAAGTGATTTATTATAATGGACCAAAAACTTCGTTCGTTTGTTGGACAACCGCAAAGAAATTGTTCGCTCGTATATTGAATGTGTTTTACGGCTGATAGCAAAATAATGTTGATAATAATTTTTGTCTCTATTTTTGAAACTGTTTTAGTGTTATCATTAAATGTTTGCAATTAATTTTATATGCTGCCGTTGCACCATTTTAAATTTTAATCCATTCCAAAAATAAGTAAATACGATAAATAAATATGCGAGTGTGTGTGTGTGTTGGCATTTTAGTTTTAATTAAAATCTAACAGTAAAAGCATAACAGACATCGCAACAAGGATTCAACCGCACAGTTTATCACATTCGTATAAAGAAGCATATATGTATGTGTGCGCTACGCTACAACGTGTCCAGGTTAACTGTCTCTGGGGAATAGGTAAACTGAAAGAAAGAGAGGGAAAGAGAGTTTTATGTTTGTAACTTCATATAGACAGCGTTAATTTAAACGCATGTCCACGACAAGCTACATTCTGAAAACTGTTGCAGACCAAAAGTTTTGTACGATATACAAAACGTACACGTAAGTTTGTTTTTTAAGGATGCTATGACTGAATTGGTTGAGCGGAATGGCTGCCTTTTTGGCTCGTTTGTGGTTATGTACTTATGGTCGTTTATTTTTTTTTTTTTACTTATAATGGGGTAAACATTTTACTTATTTTTACGATTTTTTAGAATCTTTATTTTTTGCTTTTTTTTTTTGGTAACAAATTTACCATTGAATACGACTCGTTACTCGCAGGTAAGTTTTTTTTTTTTTTTTTGGTATGCTATCAGTTTTAATGAAAGACAAATATCATGCATTATTTAAGTTTTAATTTATTTTAACTTGTCGTTTATTGCTGCAGTTGTAGTATGCTGTTGAGGTATTTTTGTGCTGTGTTGTTTGTAACATTTTATTTATATGAATACATTTGTATACGTAGATATGACAGCTTTGTGAGGAGCTAACAAAATTTCAGCAAGGCTAGAAAATGAATGCTAAAATTGTCACCCTTTTTAGCGATATTTTTTAGCAATTGCTAGTTCTCGCATATCTTATTCACGATATGCAAGAGAAGCTGTAGGGAGGGTTTTCAAAGAACTTGTAAAGCTTAAAGTTTGTGTCGATCGAGATACTTCATAATCGCTGGGGTATCTCAAGGAAGCTTTACTAAATCAATTTGCATCTAACACAATGCTTGTTACTTATGCGAATGATACTGTTTTTATAACTAGCTCATCTAGCAAAATAGTGATGCTGTAGATCAACGAGTATCGCAGGAGATACTGAATGATTTTAACAGATGGGCAAATCTATGGAGTATAGCAGTTAACAACAACGAAATAGAAATTATCTTAATGTCTCTCTTAATTTGTAATACTGCAGTTACTCGAAAAAATTGTGATCGATAATTATGTACGAGGTGTGTTAAAAAAGTATCGCATATTTTGTGTTTTTTTTGAAAATTATTTATTTATTCATGATTATCTATTTTGTCCTCTTTAAAGTAATCCCCTCCCGATAAAATACATCTATGCCAACGTTTTTCCAATCCTCGAAACATGCCAAATAGTCCCTTTCCGGAATAGCCATCAGCGCCTTCTACGATTTAGCTTTTATCTCCTCAATCGACTCGAAAAGCGTTTCCCGGAGTGGTCTCTTGAGTTTTGGGAATAGCCAGAAGTCACACGGTGCCAAATCAAGCGAATACGGTGGTTGCGAAACGATATTGTTTGGATTTTTGGCAAAAAAGTCACGAAAAATCAGTACAGTTTTAAAAAAAAAATCATCATTTCTGGTACCAACCGAGACTTGACACGTTTGAGGCCCAAAACATCCTTCAAAATTGTATTAATTGATCATTTCGATACGCCAATTTCATCAGCAGTGTCTCTCATAGTTAATCGACGGTGTACAAGCACTAATTCTTTTACTTTTTGGATGTGAGCAACGTCCGTTGTGGTCGATGGTTGATCAGGGATCTCTTCGTCTTCAACACGTTCGCAACCTTCTTTCAACAATTTATACCAATCAAATGTTGTTAATTTTGGTAGATCTCGGTCCCCATAAGCCTTCTTCAACATTTTTTTTCCATTTATTCCATTCAGAAAAAAAAAATTTATACAGGTTCTTTGATCCATTTTTTTGAATAGGTAAAAATCGAAGACGATCCAAAACACGTGCAAGCAAGGAAGCTGTCAACAATTAAGTGAACATTCAAAATGGCCGAGCTTGTCGGTATAAGTGAGAGACATGAGTACCAACATAACGCCACAAAAAAAATAGAAATTCGAATATACGTAACCAGAGAAATTTCAAAATTCGCGATAATGTTGGAACACACCTCGTATGTCTCTGAGCCGGCGTCTTACTTGGCGCATGCATACTCACAAAACTATTGCTTCCTGTACTGCTAAGTTGCGAAAGCTGATCTGATTTTTAAATTAGTCGAGTATTCATGACTGTTTATCGATCAACAATTGCCCCGACCTGTAAGTACTATTTCCAAATCTGTATCTGTACAGCTCGCTTCAGTATTAAAAGAGTTCAAGTACTTCAAGACAAGACCCCCATGCACCATGGTATAAGAATCGCTTTAGCAAGTTACACGGATCGACTCAAAGGACATTGGCGGTGGTACTAAATACAAATTAGTGACGAAAGAGTCTACAGTGACGTCACTCAAGCGAACTGTGGCATCGCTTCATAACATAGCTATTGGGTTAACTGATTATAATTTTCCGATGTGGAAGAATGTTTAGAGCGTAGGAATCTCACACTAAATTTCCCTATACGAATATAACAAGCAAAAACATTAAATTTGGTGGAACCGAAACTTAGTTACTTACAAATATATGTGTAATCATCAGTGGCTTGGATAGAATTTCGATATGGAATGAGTGGGGATCACTGGTTTGACACAACTCAAGTTTATACACAATATTGGTATCAAATTTTACCCTAAAAATACAGATATATCAATTATTTTCTTGAAAATATTAGAAAATGAGAGGAAAGTTTGTAGAGGGCTATACATAATAATGGCCTGATCCATATCATATCGATGGTGTGTATAAAGCATTGTACAAGATGTGCTTTTACCCAATTTGGAGTAAATATATTTATAAATAATACCAATTTTCATACAAAAATTAGATAGTGGGCGGTAAGGTACCTGAAAATGGGCGTGACACCTTGGATTTGACATTGGATGACATAAAAAGTGTTATTAACCGATTTGGAGTAAATACATTCATAAATAATACATATTTTCATACAAAAATTCGAAAATGGGCGTAAAATTTGTATGGGAGCTATACCTCAGAGGAGGCGTGGCATTCTAAATTTCAAGTTTCAGCTCAATATCTTTATAACTGAGCGAATGAATCCCCGCAACAGACGGACAGACAGACGGACATGGATAGATCGACTCGTCTCATCGAGCTGATCAATAATATATACTTTTGGGGTCTACGACGTCTCCTTTAGTGCGTTACAAACTTTCCGACAAACTGAATATACCCCCGTATGCTATGTATAACGGGTATAAAAAGTAAAAAAAGCTCGTAAGTATAATCCTTCCTTTGGTAGTCAGTGCTGAAAGCATTAAATGCGGTTCGACTTCATGCGAATGGTTATATAACGGAGTGGATACGAAACTATGCTTCAATGTCGGGAAATTAGCATGATTCCATTCTTCTTATACTCATCGGGGACTGTACCAGGTGGTAGTTACTAAGTACAGTATTTATGTATCATATCGTAGCTCAGAACGATGGTCTAAAGACCCAGCCGTGGATGCTTATTTCTAGTAGAAACGAAGACAACGGTGAAGCGCTGGTAATTAGCATTGCTAAGAAGATAAGAGACACAATTGTCATCAATTTTAACGTACTTCGTAAAGCAGAAACACTTAAAGCACAACTTTGTATGAGGTGAGTCAAGATTATGGGTCTGCACCTAATTTCATATAAAGAACATTGAATCGTGATTTTTTTTTTTACATTTTATCAGTCAGGCTGCCACTTTTTAAATTAGTAATAATTATTTTCAAATAAATTCTTAAATCTTGTTGTTCTCAAACAGTTTAAGTAAATCAATATATTTTCTGCGTGATCGGTTGTGCGACGAATACAGGAACGATCTGGTCGCCCAAAATTTGTTTTTAACCTAAACCGAGTCTGCACAATAATATTCAATGAAATAAAGAATTCTGTTTCCATCAGCAAATCCATTTTTTTTGCGAAATCTTTCCTGAATTTGTAATTTTTTATTTCCTTTTTAATTTCTTTTTCCTGATTCAGATTATAATATATACGAGTATAGTATATATAAACTACAGACTATATATTTTTAATCTGTAGTTTATATGATTAATGGAGAATACTCCCAAATATTCGAATTCAATTGCTTGAGTAGGTTTCTATCGTTGAAAAATTTTGCTTATCCGCGGACAATTATTCCATAATTAATTATTCAAAATGATAAACTATTAAATCAAATAAGAACTAAAGCCGATTTATGTCGGAAGTTATGCGGTAAACCAATACTTACGCGAGGTGTTACAAAGAACTTCCGACTAATGTCGAATACGCGTAGTGCTTTTGCCCGCATAAAAATTTTTTATTAAATACCCCTATATGGAACGTCAACAAGGAATGTGAGATATATACTTTTTAAATAACCAGATGAGGCCATTGTTTAAACTATTCGTGAATTATAAGTATTATTTGAAAAGTAAATTATTAATTTCGAAAATGGCTGCCTTTATGTATCGTTTTTTTTTTCTTGAGCGCTCAAGTTTTATTTTATTTTTAAACTATTTAAAATTAATTTGCTAAAATTTTGTTTATTATACAAATCATTAAACTATCATTAGCCCCTCGTCAAAATGCAAGTTTTAGGCTTGCATTTTGAAATATTAGTATGCAGCCAACTGTCAACTTTTGTCGCTAAACAATTTATCAATAATATATGATGACTATGGAGCATATATGTAGCATATAAAGGCACATGTGGCAAATAACAAAAAAGAAAAAAAAAAATACTGACATAAATTAAAAAAGAAAAAAAGTAATTAAAAAATATGCGTTCACCCACTTGCAAAAAAAAAAAAAAAAAAAAAAAGAATGCATTTAACACCGAAAGGGTTGGCCAAAGTATATTGGAAGGGTTTTTTTTTTTTTTGTAGTTGTTTTATTATAATCAAACATTTCGCATTTACTTTGTATCGTCAAAAAATGCATTTCACATTTTTTATAATGCAAAATTTTTTCTAGAATTTTGAAAAAATAAAAAAATGTCTTAAAATCAATATTCACAGCTTTTTTTTCATGACTTGCTGTGGGCGTCATATGCATATATGCAAATTATTATTATTATGCATTTATTTAAGGTGCATTGGCATACTGGCCGCACATTGACTATAAAAAGAAAAGTCACCCTGCATAAAATATAGATTTGTATGTTTCTGGGGAAATTTAATCAAGCGCAAGAACGTGCCGCACAATGAGTGCATTGAATGTATACGCTGCAATTATGCAAAAAAAAAAAAAAAAATAATTAAATAATTGTATAAATGCGCTACAAAAATATGGCATACTAATTTTAATATAGATTTTGGCAAGCAAACAGACAGACAGACAGTTGAATACAAAAATTGTATTTTGTTTATATGTCTGTCTGTCTGTCCATTCGAACTTTAAGTACATCATTCTCGAATATGAGTTATTTTCAGAGCTTTATTTGAAATTTGTTAAAGTCCGAAAATCAATTTAAAAATCCTATAATTATTTGGAACTTTTTCTTAAAGCGTATATTTTAATCCACAAGACAGCTTTCAAAAAGATTTTTAATATTTTTAAGTATTAAGAACAGAAAAAATAAAAGAAATCACCACCAAATCTAATGCAAAGTATTAATATGATGCACAACGTCTTGGTCGATGAATGCTACGCATTTTTTTATTGCAACAGCATACAGCAATGTACAATTGAACCCCTTCAAATGCAAACACATTCTTCCATTTACCAAAACCCTTCATAAAAATAAATGCACTTGTGGAACAACATGAGACATGTGTCACATAATATGCGTAAAAAACAGCGACATCTTAGCATAGAAAAGTAATAAACAGAATATAGAAAAAAAAAATGAAAAAAATAGGGAGTAAAATGCAGCTATACGCTTATCGTACGCATTAAAAGCACAATTCCCCAATTCTTCAGGGCACGCAGAAAAACTGCTGTTGTTGTTTGGAATATCTGTGCCATACTTTATGCAAAAGGGACAAACTGTAATGTAGGTTTGAGAAGGTAGTGTGGTTTTGTATATTAGAAGTACATACATACATGCGTTGTTCTTGTTGTTGTTGTTGTTGTTTGTACAGCTTGCAGCAGCAGTAACAGCAGCAAGTGCATAATTTATGATGCCAGCCGTGCGTCTCACTTACTTTTATTATTCTATTTAATGCGAGAAAGGATTAGAAAGTTATCAAAATTGTTATTGTAACTCACTAAGTAGTGTGTATACATGAGTCTTATACACTAGTGTCCTCAGCCTGTGTGTGTAAGAGTCATTTACACTAGTGTACTCAGTGTACTACTGTGACCAAAAACTAGTCTGAACTAGTTTTTATAAATCAAAAAATATTTATTTATTCTTCTTCACCAATTTCGTCCTCTTCTGATATAATACACTTGTGCCACCGCATCTACTAGTCCTCAAAGTATGTCAAAAAGTCTTCTTACGGTATAGCCTTCAGAGTGCGTGCCGATTCGACTCAAAACGGTTTCCTCGTAGTGGTCTTTTGAGTTTTGGAAATAGCCAGAAGTCTCACGGAGCGAAATCAGGTGAATAAGGTGGTTGTGGAAAGATATTGTTTGCATTTTTTGGAAAAAAAAATCTCGAAGAATCAGTACAGAAAATTCAAGATTCAGCATTTTTGTTACCTATCGAGACATGACACGTTTGAGGCCCAAAACAACTTTCAAAATGGTATTAATTGATTCTTTTGATACGCTATTGCTGATGAACAATGTCTCTTATAGTTAATCGACGTTGTGCAATCACTAATTCTATTTCTCTTTGGATGTGAGCATCGTCCGTTGAGGTTGATGGTCAACAAGGGTCTTCAACGCGTTTCTATCTTCTTTGAACAATTTAGTACCAATCATATATTTATTGATTTTTGGTAGAACTCGATCCCCGTAAGCCTTCTTCAACATTTTCAACATTTCTGCAGCATTTATTCCATTCAGAAAACAAAATTTGATCGCACTTCTTTGTTACATAATTTCAAACATTGTAAAAATCGCCAAATTCACTTTTTGTGTCGCACAAAAACATGAGTAACTCAAACACTAATGAATATTTTGACATATAATTTGGCATGAAAGTCAGTAACAGTTGTAACAAACTAAAAAAAATATATTGAGCGAAAATATTTGTTAATTTAAATCGAAATTAATTTCGATTACTTTTTAGACACAGAAACACGCTACTGTATTCAATTTATATGCGTCTTGCACACTAGTGTACTCAGTGAACATGAGTGTAACACATTAGTATTTTCGGTGTACAACAGTGTACACTGTACGGCTAGGGACAGCCGGCTAAAATTTTGAGCAATTTCAATGGAGGAGAAGTTTTAAGTTCAAACCCTGAACGAACCAATTACCAATTCAACCATTTAATTTTGATTCAAACGCAAGTTTGTTGTTATAATGAAAGTATAAAATTATTGATTGTTCAATTTAATAGTCATACTTAAATAAATAACATAAATTAAATTAAAGTTTCAGCTCATTATCTTTAAAATTAAGCGAATGAATCATCTCGCAACTGACGGACGGACAGACAGACTGATGAACGGTCGGTAAGGGCTAGACCGATTCGTCTCGTCAAGCAGATCAAGAATATATATACTTTATGAAGTCTACGACGACTCCTTAAATGCGTTACAAACTTTCCGACAAACTGAATATACCCGTTTACACCATGTGTAACGGGTATAATAAAAACTCACACAAAAACTTGATCAGAATTTTTAAAGCGTTTAACCCAACAAAATGTGATTCTTTTTGGCATACCAATTGGTATACCAAAAGGGTATACCGTTTCTTAAGCCCTATGAAATGCTTCTTCTTCTGGGAGGATGCCACTTTCAATGACATCACAAAGGGCATAGATTTTACATTGTTTGTGTATTGACGAAGGGTATGCCCCTGACATAAAGTGTTGGTATCTCAAGCCTAGTGGTAAACCTTTCGAACAACTGGGAAGTGTCTTACTTAATAGTGTACTAAGCGTTATTTAGTTTTATAATTACTTGTACATGACTGTACTCAGTGTACTTGAATGAATTCAAACGATTTTTTTGTAGTATTTCTGTTTTAATTTTTTATCAAATGGAGGGTATTATCATTTTGTCAGAAAGTTTGTAACGCATTAAAGGAGACATCTTTTAGACCCTATAAAGTATATATATTCTTGATCAGCACGACGAGACGAGTCGATCTAGCCATGTCCGTCTGTCTGTCTGTCTGTCCATCCGTCTGTCTGTCTGTATTTATGCGATTTATTCGCTTAGTTTTAAAGATATTGACCTTCGAACTTAAGCTTTTTCTCAGTCCTAAGCATTTCAAGTGTTAAAATCATAGTGCCACGCCCATTTTAAGGTATAGCCCCTACGTTACCGTTTTTTGATTTTTTTGAAATAGCTATTATTTATGTATTTAGTCACTCCAAAGTGGGTAAAATATTTCTAATGTCATCCAATGTCAAATTCAAGCTGCCACGCCCATTTTTAGCCAAAGCCCCTATACAAATTTACTTTTCGAATTTTTGTATAAAAATAGGTATTATTTATGAGACTATTCACTCAAATTTATGTAAAAACACTTCTAATGATATCCAATAACAAAACCGGTGCCACGCCTATTTTTAGCTAAAGTCCCCATACAAATTTATCGATTATTTATGAACAAATGTATGAAAAGTAATTAATTTTGAATATATATTTATAAATGTATATAGCACTGATGATCACATTAAACTATTCAAAGATTCGTGTGACGTTATTTAGCTTCGGTTCCATTGAAGTTAACGTTTTTCCTTGTTTTTTTCGTTTTTGCTTGTTATTTATCAATCTACTCTTCGTACTAATATTGCAATTACGCAATGCATACAACGCATTGCAACTCATAAAGTGTTTTGATGGGTATGATGTGCTATATCATTCTACATGCATATACATACATACAACCATTGTGACTTGCTGATTTGATTGTTATTGTGTTTGTGCAGTTGCAGTCACCGCTTGTGTTGCACTTGTTTCTGTTTTTTTTTTCCTTGTAAATTATGCAACACTCACACAACAGACAAATGAGTTGACTGAGTGACTGACAGTCTGTATATATATGAATAACTGTCTCCTTTTTTTTTTTTTTTAATGCAGAGTTGAAGGTACTTCATTGTTGTTGAGGGTGCTGCGAGTTGCATGCACTTTAAAGTGCCGCATTGTTGCATAAAGATTTCCTTTGTTTTTTGTTTTCCTGAAAATACGCAATAGAATGTTGACTTTAATTATAAAATTTCTTCGTACAAAAAAAAATGTGAACAGGTGTACGCCTTAAATATTTTGCGTACAGCTTAATTTTTAACCCTTTCACATGTTAATTAATTAAAATTTAAAAACAAAAGCATTCATTAGTATGAAAAGTGCGTGCAGCTTCTTGTTCAACGCCTTTTTGAATTTAATTTCAGCAACATTTTATGTTGACTTCAAACGCCAAACGTGGCGTATGCGTAACAGAAAATAATGCGCCAAAAGTATGCAGCTCAGCCAAGCGTATAAAAAGTGCGTGTCTCTGGTGCCGTTTTTTTTTATTTTCTTTGATAGACAGCGCAGCACACGTACCTGTTGACTGGCATAAGTTTTACAAAGTTTCCAAACAACCCTAAATACAGCATCCATAAATGGATACTCAGTCTACGCCAAATGCATATAAAAAAAAAGTCATATACAACACCTTTTGGCCAACACCAGACGCTTTACTAATTTATAAACATTAGCAATGCTCTATTTTATATAAAAAAAAATTCAAAATTTTATAGCAACTTCAACACTATAGCCTGCCTACCTTACAGCAATTTGTCTCTATATACTTGCGTACATATTTGTTCCACAGGGGAGACCAACGGTAGCAGCAGAAATATAAAACATAAATAAGGGAAACCAAGTAAAACTCATTTGTCTCATTATAAATGCAAAAACACAACAAACCGGCAAGTAACCAAGTTTCACTTTTGACACCCACAAAAGCTACCGGAAGTACGCTCAACTTCAGTTCAATTCATGGTTCTTGGGCACATCTCTGCACTGCTCTGCTCTGCCATATCAAGTTGGCATATCGCATATCGCATTACACACGTTTCACGTTTTATATACGGCAAATAACATCACGTACACTAATTATCGTCACCATTGCAAACGGATATTTATTAATTTTTGGCACTGCTTTGAATTTTTGAAGCGGACATTTCAAATGAGGTTTTCCACATTTTCCGGTTTCAATGCGAAGCAATGTGGTTGAAAATTTTTTAATTGAGATCATAACATTGATAAGTTTATTGGTTTGTGATGTACGTGAGTATGTGTAAGTAGAAACGTATTAGAATAATTTGATGCATGAAACGTACATTGAGATTTTCAGATGAATACCTATGTGCTCTACTTTAAAATTTCAGGAAATGAGATTTAAAGTTGTGTTCATTTTTATGTTATACCCGAGACACTTAGTGTGAAGGGTATTATAAGTTTGTCGGAAAGTTTGTAATGCATTAAAGGAGGCATCGGAGACACCATAAAGTATATATATTATTGATCAGCTCGACGCGATAAATTGATTTAGCTATGTCCGTCTGTCCCTCTGTCTGTATGTCCGTCTGTCTGTTTGTCTGTATGTCCGTCTGTCTGTCTGTTTGTCTGTCCGTCTGTCTGTTGCAATGCGTTTTTAAAAAATCTGAAATTTTAGACTCGGAATGTTTTTCACCAAGGTGCCCAATATTGACCTGAACTTTTTGTATGAAACTTATTATTTATGAACGTATTTACTAGGCAAATTGGGTAAAAGTACTTCTAATGGCATCAAATATCAGAAGAAGCCCATTTTTAGATGTAGCCCCCTACAAACTTAACTTTTTTCGATTTTGTATTAAAATAGTTATTATTTATTAATGTATTTACTTGTAATTGGTAAAAACACTTCTAATGACATCAGAATCAAGAAGGTGCCACGCCCATTTTTGGATATAGCCCCCATACAAAGTTACCATATTTTGACGACTTTTTGTATGAAAATAGTTATTATTTATGAACGTATTTACTACAAATTGGGTAAAAGTACTTCTAATGGCATCAAATATCAGAAAAAGGTGCCACGCCCTTTTTTAGATATAGCCCCCATACAAACTTACCACTTTTTTTCGATTTTTTGTATAAAAATAGTTATTATTTATTAATGTATTTACTTCAAAATGGGTAAAAAACATTTCTAATGCCATCTAATATCAAGGATAATGGTGCCACGCCCATTTTTTGGATATAGCCCCCATACAAACATACCATTTTTTGCCCTTTTTTTATGAAAATAGTTTTGTATTTGTAAATGTATTTACTAAAAGGGTAAACCTTCTTATGCCATCAATATGTGGCCCATTTTATATGGTCACCTGCGCCCATTTTCAGCTGTTTAATGAAAATAGTTCTTATTTATAAATCATTTTACTGTTATCGTTATTGAATATGGTACCGATTTGACAAGGATCGGGCCACTATAATATATAGACCCCATACAAATTTACCTTCCATTTTTTTTTTTTTTTTTTTCAAGAAAATGGTTAAAGTTTCGTTTGGCGGGTATTTAAAGCTTCGGTGCTACCGAAGTTAACGTTTTGGCTTGTTATTTTTTAAATTCCTAATAAAAAATTTTTAAAAGTTTAAAACTATCAAGTTTTTATACAATTTAAGA
Organism: Leucophenga varia; assembly: GCA_018903435.1. Lineage (NCBI taxonomy): Eukaryota > Metazoa > Arthropoda > Insecta > Diptera > Drosophilidae > Leucophenga > Leucophenga varia. The sequence continues at coordinate 69,011 of JAEIFJ010001040.1, forward strand.
GCTACGAAAAAGTATCGATATTCGATAATATAACGATACTTTCGCAATATCGATATATTGTTGTTCTATCGATTTACTTATTGTAAAAGTCTTTCTTTGCTAAGAAAAATTATTTTATTCGAAATATATTTATTTATTTCTAGAGTATCGATACATTTGGAGACGTTCACAATCTTTTTAGGCAATAGCCTTCAGACAAATCAAAAAACTATTATCGCTATCGGCAACAAGTCAAATGTGTGTAAATAAAATTATATCAAACAACTGAATAGATAATACCAAAATAATATTATACATATTATAAATTTGAATTTCCTATTAAATTTATTGCGATAAAAAATTGTAAACGAGGTGTGTTTTTAAAATATTAAAAAAAATAAACTTTAAATATTTTTAATTCTTAATTTATTTATTCCAATTGAAGCATCTAAAGTACAAATAAGTTAGTAATCAAAAAATATTTTATTTTTTAAATTCTGAATTAATTGGGGTGTTGTAAGCCAGTTGATATGTTGCAGAAAAATGCATATAGCAAAAAGTTTTATATTTAATAAGAATGGCTAAGGGATCGGTAAACTATTTCTTATCTATTACAAAAGATTTTAAGCCATATTGAAAGATATTTTGAAATGGCTCATTTCAAACAACTTATATAACTATATTACGCTCCTAATTACCGCAACGAATTTATGTAAATTATAAAAAATTTGTATACGACAATATTTTTGAATAGACCTGCTTCACTTGTTTATCATTTAGACGCATTGACTTTAGATAAGATTTTTTTTTTTTGTATTTGACTTATACAATACGCTCAGAGATAAACAAATTGGTTGCGAAAAAGATAAAACTCACACGCGTAGCACATGCAGCGCTTTAGTTATAAATTTAACTCATACAAAGTCAGTCACAAATATTTCCGACAAATTTTTACAAATTTGAAAACTTATTTGAATTATGGATCATCGTACACGCGTCGAGGTTATACAAGTACCACAACCAGCACCAACAACGGTCATTATAGAACAACCAACACCGCCCAAGGAAAAAGGTTGCTGCTGCTGTCCTTGTTTGCCATGTTGTTGCGGTTGTGGCGATTGTTGTTGCTGTTGTACGATCATGTAGAATAAATTCGATTGAAATGGATTAAAATCTATGCAAGGTGCAAAACGCCACTTAATTGAAGTGCAATGTATTGCGCTATTAATTATTGATATAATCAAATCAAAAAACTTGTCTAGTGTGCTAAGTGCCATTTTCAAAAGTGAAACAATTTGAAATAAAGTTTAATAAACAAAAAATATATACATTAGATTAATAGAAATAAATAAATGTTAATATTGTAAAAATTAAATGTGTTTTAGTTATTTCGATTGTATGTAGATGGCGCACTTGGTTGCTGAGTTATGGTTCGTGTCTTGGATATTATTTGAGAAACTGTGTGTACAAATAAATCTTAAAATTCTACCAATTATCAACAAAAACTAATTTGAGATTAAAATAAAAATATTATCAAATCATTGATTATAATGGCATGCGATAAGATGTAAAATTGTGCTAAACTACTTAAAAAGCTGCTAATAAAATTTCTTAGTTGCAAACTTAACGTGTTTCTAAACGGACGGCGCGTATATATAGAAATTGCTTCGTGAAATTAATTAAATTTATCGCATTCATATTATGGCTAATCCAACAAACGTTAGCGTTGTAAACGTGGCTCCAGTACAAGTTCCACCGACGACGGTTATTGTACAAATGCCTCCACCGCCTAAGGAAAAAGGCTGCTGTTGCGTACCATGTTGTCCGTGTTGTTGTCGCTGTGGTGAATGCTGTTTTTGTTGTACGATCATGTAATGTGGATTTTAACGATGTGGATTCTGAATTTGTTAATTAAATAACTTTTGTTAGAGTATAAAAATAAAATTGGTTTATTTAAATATACTTCGCGTATTTTTGGTAGATTTTTTTAACGACTTCGATTTCTATGCTGTTCAAAAATACATTTATACAGAAAAAAATCTAAATTTACATTAGAAATTTATATAAAACAAGAAAAAAACGTTAACTTCGATAGAACCGAAGCTTTAATCCCCGTCACACGAATCGATAAATAGTATAGATAGTATGTGATCATCAGTGATTTAGAGAGACCTGTGATATGGAATGGGTGGGGATCAATCGAGCGATAAAGCGATCGAGCTGATAGAGACTATATATGCGGTCTACGACGTTTTCTTTAGTGCGTTTATAAACTTTTCGTCAGACTGTATACACCCGTTTAAACTATGTGTAACACGAAATAAAGAAAACAAAAATTTCATGTAACGATATTCGTTTTTGTAGACTCCGAAACTACTCAACCGTTTTCAATAAAAGTTTGTAGTTGTTTAATCTTATTGTCCAAATTAAGAGATAGGATATAAAACGTTCTGGAAAAAATGGGTGATGGGCGTGGTTTCATTAGAATGTTACAGAAATTCATAACATTCTTAGAAATATTTAAAATCGATATATGAAATTCGGTATACATAATGCTTGGGAAGAATACAATCTTTTGGAAAAATGAATGGAGAGATAGATGGTGCAATGATAGATGGTCGAAGGGCGTGGTCCCAAAATTTGCAAAAACTGGGTATTAAAAAGCGAAGAATTATGATTGATTGGAAAAATTGAACGGTGGGAATGGGTGCTTGGTGACACAAAAAAAAATTAAAAACAAGGAAAAACGTTTTGAACAAGCATAAATACCGCGTCTTGGTTAACGAAAATAATTAATTTTTCATACAAAAGTTCAAAAATAATCGGCTTACAAAAAAATGCGCGTGGCATTGGTTTAGGAATTGGATGATATAAGAAGTGTTTTTATCCAATTTGGAGTAAATAAATTCATAAATAATACCAACTTTTATTCAAAAATTGGAAAATGGGCGGTAAATTTGTGTGGGGGCTACACCTAAAAATGGGCGTGGTACTTTGTTTTTGATATCGGATGTCATTAGAAGTGTTTTTATTCAACTTTGAGTGAATATATTAATAAATAATTCCTAATTTTCATACAAAAATTCGAAAATGGGCGGCAAATTCGTATTGGGGCTATACCTAAGAATGGGCGTGGCACCTTGGTTTCGACTTTGGATGACATAAGAAGAGTTTTTACCCAAATTTGGAGTGAATACATGCATAAATAATACCTATTTTCATTCAACAAATCGAACATTTTCGGTAAGTTCGTAGGGGGCTACACCTAAAAATGGGCGTGGCAGCTTGGTTTAAACATACAAAGAAGTCGTTGCCTAGAAATGCTTAAGTTCCAAATTTCGGAATAATATCTATAAATCTTCATCGAAAAAAATGCGTAGAAATAAACAGACAGACAGACGGACATAGCTTGATCGACTCGTCTTATCGAGCTGATCAAGAATTTATATACTTTATGGGGTTATGACGTCTCCTTAACTGCTTTAGCAAACTTTCCGACAAACTGAATAGACCCGTTTACAATAAGCGTAGCGGGTTTAAAATTTTTGCGTCAACCCGAGCAGGGCCGATTATTTCAGCTTGTAAAAGACAAAAAAAAAGAAACTAAGCTTTTTTCTATTCCAAACAAAGTTCATTGTTAAAATAAATCTCTCAGCCATTCAACTCATCTCTAAACCAAGCAAACAGAATATAACAAAATACAAAAGTCTAAATACTCACTTACAAAAACAATGTAAAAGAAACACTAAAATGTACTAAATCCTTTAATACTTTACGTTAAATTAACTTTCTATGGCAAAATAATTTTTTAACCGGCTTTCTGTTTTTTTTTTTTTTTTTTTTGTAATACAATAAAATTTTACGATTTCTGTTATAAATAAACCTAATAAAACAATATGTAAGGACTAAAAATACAAAAACACACAAACACACACACATGTCTGTACGTATTTATATGGGTGTGAAAACCCTTAAGTGTGCCGCAGTCAGGCACACAAAATAACAAAGGACATACATACTCGCAAAACATAAATAAATCCCATACAACAAAAAAAAAAAAAAATAATAATAGGAAATTTAATAACAGAAATTTTAGTTTTATGAGTTTTGTGTCTAAAATATTATACAATATAATGCTCAAAAGGACGCGCGCGAAAGCACATACATAATCGTAGAAGCCTGAAAAATGAAGTACATGACTACTCTATGAAAAACTATAAACTTTAACAAAAACCCATGCTGCGGCAAGAGTTTCACAGAAAAACATCATTGGTCTGCCACAAGTCAAAAGCTCATTGGAACATTTGTTGTGTTATCCTTTGTATGCGTTGCACACGCTTGTTGTGTTTTTGTTTTTTTTTGGTTTTTTTTAAGTTATTATTTATATCCCTTTTGATTGGAAAGCAAAGTGAAAGTGTCAAAGATTTTTTGGAGCACGAACAACTGCCTTTGCCACTTTTTGGTTTGAGTAATTTGATAAAATATTTTACGACTTTTGTTGGTTTTACCAAAAAAAAAAAAAACAGAAATGTGAAATGTAACCACTCAAGTGCAAGTCCCTTTTGTGGTTATTTTCTAAAGGTTTTGAAAGCTTTGTATGCGAAATAAAATAGAGCCACAATGTATGACATTTGGGACTTCATCATAAATTGGACAAATATTTTTAGTTGTAATTTAGTTTGTACTCATTTTGTGTGTGTGTGTGCGTAGCTTTGATTTGTCGAATTTGAAATTATTAATTTTATTAAAGTGTAGCCTCTTTTTATACCCGTTACACAAAGTGTAAACAGTTATTTTCATTTGATCGAAATTTGGAACGCATTGAAGGAGACATCGGAGACCCCCCATAAAGTATATATATTATTGATCAGCACGATGAGACGAATCGATTTTGGCCATGTCCGTCTGTCCTGTCCGTCTGTCTGTCCGTCTGTCTGTCCGTCTGTCTGTCGTGTTGCGATGGCTGTTACTCGGAAAGTTTTAAAGATATTGACATGAAATTTGAAACTTAAGCTTTTGTGCTCCTAGTTACTTTGTATACCAGAACCAAGGTGGACACGCCCATTTTTAGATATAGCCCCCATACAAACTTACCACTTTTTCGACTTTTTGTATGAAAATAGTTAATATTTATAAATGCTTTTACTACAATATATGGTAAAAATACTTCTAACGGCATCCAATATCAAAAGAATGTTGCCACGCCCATTTTCAGATATAGCCCCCATACAAACTTTACGCTTTTTTCGATTTTTTGTATGAAAATACGTATTATTTATGAATATATTTAATCCAAATAGGGTAAGAACACTTTTTATATCATCCAATGTCAAATCTAAGGAGCCACGCCCATTTTTATGTATAGCGTTCATACAAACTTACCGCCCATTTTCGAGTTTTTATATCAAAACATTTACTATTTCTGAATGAATTCAATTAAATTTGGTAAAATCAATTCCAATGTCCACCTAAGTGAACACTTTCTATATGGTAAGGATCGGGCAAATATAACATAAAGCCTCCATACAAATTTGACCAAGTTCTTAGTGAAATTTAATCTAATCACCTGGTGAACATATTAACTATTAAAAAGTGTTGTGTAACGGTATTTCAGCTTCGGTTCCACCGAAGTTAACGTTTTTTCTTGTTTTTATTAGATAAATTTCAAAATAAATATTGAATATTATGTTCCAATTGTACACTTGTTATACTTGCTTAAAAATCAATTACAGAGTTAACAGTTTACAAAAAAATAGCTAAATATTATATGTTCCACACAAAATCCATATTATATTTTTAAGAATATTCATTGATTTTTTTATTAAAAACCAATAAGTTTCACAATTCTAAATTTTTTTTTTTTTTTATGAAACGTTAATGTAATGTAGCACGAGTGAGCAGCAGCATACTCAAGTCACTAATAAAAGTCAATATGACATAGTTCTCTTAAATCTTGGATTCCATAAAATAATTTTATTTAAATTAAAAAGTTGTTCATTGTGGAACCTGTAAGAACGATGATCAAAAAATGGTTATGTTTATTATAAAAGTTTCCACAATTATTTCTTTTTATTTATTTCATTCAAAGGCATTTGTCTCTTATGGCACAAACATTAACTTATAATCCACATGGTCTTCTTGACAGAAACCAAACTTTAAATTTTTTTACCCTGTACCCAAAGGGTAAAAGGGATATAATAGTTTGTGCGAATGTATTTAACAGACAGAAGGAGGCTAGATAAACCCTATAAAGTATATATATTCTTGATCAGCATTGGATTGGAGGGGAGTCGAACTAGCTTTGTCTGTCTGTCAGTCCGTCCGTCTGTCCGACCGTCCGTCTGTCATGCTGTCTGCCGTATGAAAACGATTATTTCGGAGACTATAAGAGGTAGACCTTTCAAAATTGAAACTTAGACTCTCCTAGACCGTCAAGTGTGCAATTACAAACGGTTTATCTCTAGACCCCATTTTAAGGGGTACCCCCATACAAATGTACCCCAAATTTTTAGGTTTTTGCATAAAAACGTCTTTTTTTTATTCTAGGAAGTTCAAATTTAGTAAAAATTATGTCTATGATAGTCCCAATAAAATATCCCAATATGGATAGGACCAACAAAATTTTAGGTATAGGCCCCATACAAATTTACCCCAAAATATTTTGTTTTTACATAAAAACGTCAGTGTTTTTTATTTTTGAAAATTTAAATTTAGTATAAATTATGTCTATGATAGTCCCAATAAAATATCCCAATATGGGTAGGACCAACCAAATTTTAGGTATAGCCCCCATACAAATTTACCCCAAAATTTTGGGTTTTTAAAAAAAACGTCAGTGTTTTTTATTTTTGAAAATTTAAATTTAGTATAAATTATGTCTATGATAGTCCCAATGAAATAGACCAATATGGGTAGACCCAACAAAATTTTAGGTATAAACCCAATCAAAGATTTACCCGATTTTTTAAGTTTTTCTATGAAAATCAAATTCAATGAGTTATGGTAGTAAAATAGAACCTAACTTAAGGTACATATAGATTGGGTACAGGGTATCTTGCAGCCGAGCATACTCGACTTCAGCGTTCTTTCTTGTTAAAAATTTAGTTCAAAATTTTATACTTTCTCTAACTTTGTGATCTATAAGTTGCCCTTGAACCATATTCTACTTGTATCTAAGATACAATACATGCTATTTACCATAAACAAATGATATAATAATAATTTTTTCATTCGATTTTTTTATCAGTTAACTACAAACATTGCTGTTTAGTAGTAAAAACACCGCATACAATTTTCTTATCTCAATCTAACAAGTTGATAACGCAACATCAAGTCTATCTAGCTTATTCATAGGTGCAATATAGAAACCCCAAAAATATTACTCAATTACTCATGTTTGTTATGCCGCTTTAAAGCTGATAAGATATCGCATATAGAAATGCGTAATCGTTTTGTTTTTTTTTTATTTTATTTAAAATATTTTACATGAAATCTGAAAGCCTGCTATCGAAAAAAAATAGATCAATAATAATATTGAGCTTTAGATAAATTATTTTGCAAAATATTTGATGAGTAAAACAACTATAAAAAAATTTTAGTACAAACTTTATAACGAAAAGTGCTAGTTAGCTGCATGATTTCAGGCTAGTTGCTTGTATTAATTTAAATAAAAATGTACAATCCCGGTTATCAGGTCGATGTTGTAGAAGTGGTACGGCCACCAACAGTTGAAGTGATCAATGTAATGCCGCCACCAGCATATATGCCGCGTCAACCAGTTGCCGCAGAGGTCTATGTTCCACCGGCATATGCACCACAGCCTACCATAGTAGTGGAACAAGCGCCAACTATTGTAGTTACCGATGGGGGAGCACAAGCAAATCGTGATATGGAATGTTGTATGCTGTTAACAGCGTGTTGTGTCATGGAAACATGTTGTGTAATTTCGTGAAGCAACAAAAACTGTAAAGCAAAAACAGCTGTTAATGTTAAACAGCTGTTAAGTAACTGTTAAACGTATAAAAACGAAAAGAAGCCGAAATAAAAAATGATTCCCCAAAAACTTAAGCTCATAATTATTGATAACAAAAAAAAAAAAAAAAAACAAAAAAACATGTATATCTAATTTTAATATTGCGACAGAAAGTATCTAATAATTAAATCAATAATAATAGGCTTTAGATAAATTATTTTTAATAAAATTTCTAGTTGCCATATAAAAACGACAACAAACATAAATTAGTACACATTTAAAATCGAAGACGTTAAGTTTAACTGTTAAACTAGCTAACTAATATAAAAAAAAACAAATATGTGGAATCCAGGATATCAAGTGGATGTTATAGATGTGCCACAACCGATTGAAGTTATCGATTATATGCCACCGCCAGTTGAGGTTATCGATATTATGCCACCATATACCACTGAAGTGATTATGCCACCTGTTTATGGTGCGCCACCACCTGTCATTGTTGAAGAACCTGCAGTTATTGTAACTGATGACGATTGCTGTTGTGTGGTTTTATAGCGCAATACTTCATATGGAAATAATTAAAGATGTTAAGTGCAAATGTGTGAAAGCTATTTTAAACAACTTTAAATAAATTTTTTTTGTATAAAATTAATAATATTTTAATTTAAATAAAATATTTTGATAATATATTTTCTTAAAAGTTTATAGTGCATTTACAAACCACAAAGTTTCACAAACATTCAAGAAAGCTCTCCAAAAAAAAAAAAAAAATGAATTAAAATGCAAAAAAATTTATGACGTTTCGCTTATCGTAAACGTGCAAACTTCAGTGCTATACGCAGTTGACCACACCAAGCACAAATATTGCTCAATGACATAAAATACACATGGACCATATACCACATTTGGCTAAATACAAACTGTTGCCAGGATATACCAAAAGTTCAATGTATTAGATCGAAGTCTGCGTATAAATGTGTGTGTGTGTGTGTGTGTGCTTGGGTGCAAAGACCAATTAAGATTTATGAGCCGTAACCAAACCGTATAGAACCGCCCTTACACTACAAAAAAGCAACAACTACAACAAAAAAAAAACAACAAGTGACCAATTGTGCTTGTGTGGAACTTAATACGAAACAAAATTAAAGCACACAAAAAAATATTTTTAGAGGGTGTAGCATGCATGTAATAGTAGCAGTGTTAGGTAACATTTGAGTGGTATGAGCGACGTCAGCTGTATAGTGTTACAAAGCACAGAAAATGTAAAAGAATGAGAAAAAAAGGGTTGCCGTTGGGGTCAACTTTAAACTAAAAAAAAAAACTCAAAATTTATGACAAACAATATGCGTGTGTGTAGTGAAGCGTGAAATTTAATATACTTTTAAATAAATGCAATAAAAAAAAAATATTATTAAAAAAAATAGCTTCAAAATTCACCACACTAACACACACACAGCAACTCTGTCATAAATTATAGCAAACATTTAGCGCTGCAAATAAAAGTTTACCGCAAAGTAATAATAATTTGTCAAAACACCATTAAAGTATGCCATACATAGCAAGCAGCATTGGCATTTTCTTGCAGCATTGGCATTTTCTTGCAGCATTTTTGCTCTTCATTTACTTTTTTTCTTTTTGTTTTTTTGTTTGTTTTCCCCACTCAAACGCTGCAGTATTTATGCTCTATTTAAGTTATTTTGCAATGTTCAAGGCTTTGCTCTGGCAACATTTTATTTTGGCAAAAACATGCGACACAAACATAATTTGAAGTTCATTGACTTGGCACAAAAAGTACTGAAGATATATTCAAGGTTTAGATATACTCGTACATTTATAGAGATATAGTATATACGTAAGTATTTGAGTAGTAATGTCACCAAAGCATTTGCAATGAACCAGAGTTAAGTTTGATTTGTGGAGATATACATTTGCTGTTAGTGGAGTATTGTAGGCGTGTCTTTTTGCACATAAAAGTAATTTACGTTTTTTGAAGAAAGAACAACTCAACTGGAATAAATATGCAAGTTAAAGTAATGTGGTGAGTATGAGTATGCTAGTGTTGAGTAATTACGCTGTGCAATAAAAAAAAAAAAAAAACAGAAATAGCATGGAAGTCTTATGGTGCAGCTTAAAGGTCGGGTTGAGTAAAACAAAACTGCATTTTTAGAATTTGTGAGTCTCCCCAAAAAAAAAACTAATTTTCAAAACAAAAATTGCAAAGAGCTTTGAACGAAAAAAAAAACTTAGAAGAATCTCCGACTTCTACTGGACACTTAAACGAGAAAATAGCAATGAATGGTCATGCAGGCCTTTTTGAAGAAAAACTTTAAAAATATATATTTTTATGATAAAATTGTTTTTAGAAAAATGAGTTATTACCAGAGAACTGCAAAAGCTCACACTTTCATTGAGTCATCTCAGACGTAAACATTTTTACTCAATTCCAGTTACTAACAGTGAGCCGATTTTAACGACAGTCGGCTAAATTTGAAAAAAATTAGCTAGATAGGCTAAAAATTTGAAGAACACGCTTAAAATAGGGCTACAAATAAAAGCACCAATTGTACTAAATTTCGAAATGTCTTTGCATTCACGTTTTTTCTCTGCGTGCTATAAAGCTTAGCATTGAATAGGTTTAGAATATTCTCAAGAACGGCTTATTCGGCTCATTGCTTTTGCAATAATTTTCATTTGCGTCTAGCTGGCGCATGTATATTGTTATTATAATACTTCTAATTTAATAATTATTTAAAATTAATTATTTTATTATGTTATATATAATATAAGAATGAAGTTAATAAATATATTGTGAAATTACGTATTTTGATTGAACACTATGAGTTTACTCATACGAGTTAATTTGCTCAACTGAGTTTCTTTTTTTTCACTTAACACGATCATCGTTGAGCTCGAACGAGCAGAAGTAAACTCAGCGAGCAAAAAGAAATGTACCAAAGTTGAGTGATTTTAACTCAAGCTGTAAAAATATATGCGAGCGTTAGCTTAAGCGGTTGAGCCGAATGGGTTGATTATTCGGCTATTGTTCGTGTATGAACGTTTTTGCGCTCAACATAAGCCGTTCTTTGGTTTTTACTTATGCCTAAAAATTACCACCAAGAACATTTATTAATGATCGTTCCCGAGTTTTCTTAAAAAAAACTTTCTTTTTTTTCAATTATTTCTATATATGTAGAGAATGGATAGTATCAATCAGCTGACCTGTGCAACATATGAAGGGAAATTACTTTTTTTTGCTGATTATATGATACATACTTGAAAATATCAATAAAATGGTTTTCGTGTAATAAGCGTTAAAACACGAAACTTATGATATTTTTCATGTTTTTTGAAAATTTTAAACTTTTTAAATCCAATTTTAAGTAGAAAAAAATTTTAAATAAATAAAATATTTTTAAAATTTTCATATAAACATTATTTTATTACAAAAACATGAAGCCTAAAAGTCTGAAAGTAATAGAGTAATAAGTAAAATGCAAGGTTGCACACCGGTTCTTAAATTGTTCAGTGTAAGGTGAACATTAAAAATTCCTATTTGATTGATTTAGGTAAGTGACTACCCCAATAAAAGTATAAAAAATATCGCAGTTTTTGTTGGAAACGGATCATATTTGCGTAAAGATTCGATGGTAACAAAATATTAGTTATTTTAAATTAAAAACTTGATTTTTATAAGGGTACTCCTTGACATAAATTAATAAACAAATTTGTCTGATACCACACGTTTACTCGAAAATGTGTTTTCTACAAAAGATTGTAGAAAAATTTAACAGTATATATACACCTAATTTTTTTTATAATGTGTAGATGCGTTCCCAAAAAATTCGTGTAAAAAAAAAAAATGTAAAAAGAAATTGAGTGATTTCAGTTACCATTTAAGGCAAGAATTAGGGTGGCATATAAATTGAGAGAATATAATATCCGTCATTATCGATATGTTCTCTGTCATGATGAGTCTCAAAGGTAAGATCTATAATTTCATATTCGCTCAACCTTTTATCAACTAATAATTCATTTACACCGGCAAATGATAGTTCATCGAATTCATCTCCACTAATTGTATGTGTCAGCTTTGTGATATCATTAAAATCAGCGTTATTTATATTTTTCTGGATCTCAGTATCTTTGCTTTTGACACATTCTGCCAAAATATTTTTCCAGCACGAGATCAAGGTGGATGGCTTTAAGCTAGCTAACGCTAATACAACTTGATTAATGCAGTCCATAATAGAAAAATGTTTCGCACATCAAAGATTGTTTAATCCTCTTTAATGCTTTCTTTCGCCTATCACTAGACAAACTTGGTCTAGCGGATGTATTAATGATGTAATTTTAGGCAGAAAATAGCAAAATTATGCACATTTGGGTGCTCCAAAACTAATTTCTTTGGAACTATTCTGTAAAGATTACACGGATCATTCAGTTTTCTTCGATTTTTCAATATAAGTTCTGTTTGGCTTTTTTTTTTCTTTATTAATTTTTCCCATCAGTCAGGCTCCCATTTTCAAAATTAGTGATTTACTTTTTAAATAAATTATTTTAATCTTGTATTTTGCAAACAGTTTTAGCATAACAATATTACTTCTGCGGGATCGGATGTGAGACTTCAACAAGATACAAGAAAAATTAAATTTTTATATAATGTGAATTTCCTAGTGGGTTAAAAATAAAAAAAAATCTCCAATATTGATATGCTTAAACTGTTTGAGAATTATAAGATTTTAAGAACTTATTAATTTCGAAAATGAGAGCCTGACTGTTTGTTTTCCAGGAAATTCTTTGGCAGCCATTTTATTTGCAGACGCAGTTTTTCCCTTAATTTTTATATAATGAAAAGTATGTCGCTTAAGGAAACCTGTCATCCAATCTGTACTTGTAGAAAATTCATGCCGTTTTGACTGATATGAACTTCTTTAATAGATTCTTCACAGATGCTTAATGCGGTTTGCTCGATAGCAGTTCCATTTGATAGTATTCTTTTTGATATTCATCTTCAATTTACATTATTTTGGTGTGTAAACTTACCGCTTGAAAATCGTGATAAAGCAAAACTATTTTAAAAACAGCTTAGCCCATTCGATAGTTCAAATTCATGATTAGAAATTCCCAACCCAAAATAACAATGTTTAATTTCCAAGGATTCATATAAGCTGCTTTTATATTACTTTAATCTCTTTAATATAATTTCCCACAAATTAATAAAATAGAAAGCTTTAATACTAATAAGTAAAATGACCTTAAATTACCGCAGTCACCACACTGCATAAAACACGTCATAGATAATGATGCTCCCACTACTACAACATACTACTTCAGTACTTGTATCTATTACAAAAAGCATTCAAATGTTGTCTCATCTCAGCGCCCCATGAAAACGTTAAAGGAAATGAAAAGGTGCTTAACGTTAAATGCAGCTCATAATGAGGTCGATTAGTTTGGTTCATAAACAAAAACCGCTCAAAATAGGGCGGAAACACAAAGCCACAATAATGAAGAAAAAAAAAATGATGTTAACATACAAGTAGAATGCAAGGTATACCAGAATAGAGCAAACAGTGCTACTATTATTAGAACAAAACAAATTTTATATTTAGGAAACACAAAAAAAAAAAAAAAAATTAATACGCTCAACTAAAGCCTCATGCAAAAGTCAAATGCATCCTGAAGCAAAGAAACGTATCTAGCCATGGCACGTGCGCAGGACGCACCGCAGGAGCTCATCAACGAGAAATTCATTTCACAAATAATGCGCATAATTTTTCATGTGCTTCGCGTGTGTTTCACTTGAGGGTGAGTTTCATTTTGTGGCAGGTATCTATTCATCCAACCATCCATCTCTCTAGTAAAACGTGTAACAATGCATTTATTTGATTGTCAACAAATTTTTTGTATTTTTCAGCAAATTATTTATCTTTTTTTTATACCCGTTACACAAAGTGTAAACGGGTATATTCAGTTTGTCCGAAAGTTTGCAACGCATTGAAGGAGACATCGGAGACCCCATAAAGTATATATATTATTGATCAGCTCGATGAGACGAATCGATTTAGCCATGTCCGTCTGTCTGTCCGTCTGTCTGTCCATCTGTCTGTCCGTCTGTCCGTCTGTCTGTTGCGATGGCTGTTACTCGGAAAGTTTTAAAGATATTGACCTGAAATTCGAAACTTAAGCTTTTTGTGCTCCTAGTTAGTTTGTATACCAGAACTAAGGTGCCACGCCCATTTTTAGATATAGCCCCCATACAAACTAACCACTTTTTTCGACTTTTTGTATGAAAAAAGTTATTATTTATAAATGCTTTTACTACAATATAGGGTAAAAACACTTCTAATGGCATCCAATATCAAAAGAATGTTGCCACGCCCATTTTCAGATATAGCCCCCATATAAACTTAACGCTTTTTTCGATTTTTTGTATGAAAATACGTATTATTTATGAATATATTTAATCCAAATAGGGTAAGAACACTTTTTATGTCATCCAATGTCAAATCTAAGGCGCCACGCCCATTTTTATGTATAGCATCCATACAAACTTACCGCCCATTTTCGAGTTTTTATATCAAAACATTTACTATTTCTGAATGAAGTCAATTAAATTTGGTAAAATCAATTCAAATGTCCACCTAAGTGAACACTTTCTATATGGTAAGGATCGGGAAAATATAACATAAAGCCTTCATACAAATTTGACCAAATTCATCGTGAAATTTAATCTAAGCACCTGGTGAACATATAAACTATTAAAAGTGTTGTGTAACGGGTATTTCAGCTTCGGTTCCACCGAAGTTAACGTTTTTTCTGGTTTTAACATAAAATAGTTTAGCTTTGATAGCAGCAATTCAACAGCTGATCTTTTACTTCATGCTTCACTGCACGCAACAGTTGTGCAACACTGAACTGGTTGCATTTATTAATTAACACATTCCAACCCTCTGTTCAAAACTATTAACAAATTAGATCAAGTCAATTGATTAAGCCAAAAATGACCCTTATGCATATTAGATGGCGCGTCATAACTATCATATAACATGACAAAAGTTTAGCGTCTGTCACATTTTAATTAAATTGTTCTGAAAACTGACTCTGTAACCGAATATTTGTTTAATTTTTTTTTTTATAAATGCAGTCACTTTAATTTATGACACTTTTATGGTACTAAATTAAATTGATAACACTCGCAGCAACATTAGTAACGCTCCCTTACTAAAAAAAAACAAATACATACTCGTATATTTTTGATGTCATATTGCACAAATGTTGGAGGGACTAGAATTTAAGTATTCATATTTATTTTAAGTTTGAGTGGACCACTTGGTTCCAGGAATTATATAATTAGTTGTAAATGGTTTGGAAAAAATTCAATCAAGCAGATGTTATGCTCGTTGAAGTTGTCATATGAATTTATAAGAAGAATAGAGAAGTAGTATTTTGATATTGGATCTCAGACAACTTTAAGGGTCATCGAATATTGGTGAAAGCTTACAGCGAAAGTGGTGATTTTGAGATGGAAGATACGAAACGGACAACGCAAAAAAAAAAAATGAAGACGAATAATGGCAATCATTGAGTGGATGAGTCGACAAGAGCAAAAAGTCATGGGTTTGCCCACCCAGCTACCAACATTCTTCGCAAGGCCGAATATTTATTATATGAAGCTTAGTATTTGGTGGGACCAGCGCTGCGTGATCTACAACGAGCTTCTCAAACCGAATGAAACGATTACGGAAAACTCTATCGGAATCAACTCATGCGTTTGAGTCGCGCACTAAAGCAAAAACGGCCGGAATACGAAGAAAGGCACGACAAAATGATTTTGCAGCATGACATCGATCGGTCAAGACCGAGTTAGAAACGCTAAAATTGGAAGTCGTACCCAACCTGCGATACTTTTCAGACATTGCATCTTCCGATTACCTCCTAGCTGACCAGCACATCTGCATTTTTGAAGATACCAAAAAATGTGTCGATTCATGGATTGCTCCAAAAGACGAGTCGTTCTTCCGACATGGAGAGTAGTAGCTAGCGATGGACAATACTTTAAATATTATATTTATAACTATTTTTGCACAATAAAATGGTCAATATTAATTCAGGATCCCAGTACATTTGGTGCACATATGTAAATATGTAGTGTAATTGGTGTTTCTAGATTTAGTACAAAAAAATAGATTGGCTTGTATGGAAACAGTTTAAAAGAGGCAGGATGCCATTTCCGAAATCACTTAATTTTAGTTATTTACTTTTCAAATTGGAATTTTTCATGCTTCGACATTCGCAAAACGTATTTTTTTTTTCGTTATCTATTAGCTCTACTCTATTATGAAATCTTATAATTCTCAAACTGTTTATGCATAACAATATAGGAGTTTCTATGTGATGGGATGTGAAAAATAGACTTTATAATTAATGTGAATATAACACACGAAATAGTTGTGGTCAGCAAATGTTGCACGGTGCTGCAAAGCTGGGTTCGTCAGTTTTAAAACACATTTGTTAAGATTAATGGAATAGGAAATAATCAAACTAGTACCTTCTGCACTGTTTGGCAATCTACTCAAAAGGAATGAACGAATCTGCATAATACTTTGCAATAAATAACAAAAAGTCCGGCGTTATATCTGCAAGCTTGTATGGGGACCAACCAAGCCATCGAATTTTGGTCGTTATAACTGGTTTCAACATATCAAAATCAAAACTGGTTGTAAACTGTAAAAAATAACAACGAAAAACGTTAACTTCGGTGGAACCAAAGCTTAAGTACCCGTTACATGAAACTTTAAATAGTTTATATGTGATCATCTGTGGCTTAAAAGAACTTCGAAATGGGATGGGTGGGATCAATGCTCTGATATAACACAATTATACACACACAAAAGTAAGGAAAAAAGTTAGCTTTTTTGGAAGTTGAATTTGACATTGGATGACATAAGAAATGTTTTTACCCAATTTGGATTGAATATATTCATAAATAATACCTATTTTCATATAAAAATTCGAAAGTGGGCGTTAAGTTTGTATGGGGGCTATACATAAGGGTGGGCCTGGCAATCTAATCTAAACATATAAAATACTTAGGACCCAGAAAAGCTTAAGATTTAAGTTTTAGCTCAATATTTTTAAAACTGAGCATCTGAAACACCTCGCAACGGACAGTCGGACAGAAGCAAGGTACCAATCGCACTTCTGGGTATGTATATAAGTTGCTCTACAGTCGATTTTTGGCCTTGGCAGCACGTAAAGCTTCTGAGTATAGCCCCATACAAACTGACCACCTATTTATACCCGTTACACATAGTGTAAACGGGTATATTCAATTTGTCCGAAAGTTTGCAACGCATTAAAGGAGGCATAGGAGACCCCATAAAGTATATAAATTATTGATCAGCTCGACGAGAGGAATCGGTTTAGGCATGTCCGTCTGTCTGTCTATTGCGATGCTTTTTACTCGAAAGTTTAAAAGATATTAATCTGAAATTTGAAACTTAAGCTTTTGTGCTCCTAGTTAGTTTGTATTGTAGAACCAAGGTGCCTCGCTCATTTTTAGATAAGGCCCCCATACAAACTTACCACTTTTTTTCGATTTTTTGTATGAAAATATGTATTATTTATGAACGCATTCACTCTTAATTGAAATATCAAATCTAAGGTGCCACGCCCATTTTTGAGTATAGCCTTTTGTATGAAAACATTTATTATTTCTGAATGAATCCAATTAAAATTTGGTAAAATCAATTCCTATGTCCACCTAAGTGAACACTATCGATGTGGTAAGGATCGGGCTCATATAACATAAAGCCTCCATACAAATTTGACCAAATTCATCGTGAAATTTAATCAAAGCACGTGGTGAACATATAAACTATTAAAAGTGTTGTGTAACGGGTATTTCAGCTTCGGTTCCACCGAAGTTAACGATTTTCCTTGTTTTATTATTAAGCGACCTCTTTATAATTATATTGGGAAAGGAATAAGAATAAAAATATTAATTTATTAAACATAGGTGATTGGAAAGTCCCAGCTTAGAACTCATAACCACAGCTTAGAGCTCATGAATACCAAAGCTTAGAAGCGTTTCTCCAAAAAAACCATAAAGCATAATTACCGCAGTTTCTTCAAACGAAACAATGTCGAAATTAATAAAGTCTTCTTTTTTAACATTTAAAAGTCATGATTTAGCTTTCCGGATTGGTTATCTATAAATAAATAAAACAAATTTGAGCAGTAAAGCGAACTGATGAGTAGTATACGCGGCCAATTAAACAGCGCTGTCTCGGTTCCATTTACATTTTTTTGCATTAATGTTGTTCTTGTTACTTTTCTCATTGAAACAAGTTCAAGTAAACATTTCTTTGACCGGACTTTAAACCTGCTTAAATTCATGATATAAGCTTTTTTTATGTATTATTCTAATTGCTTCAAATATGTTGAAAGCTTATGTTATGATAGTCCATGTGTACAGTATAGATATGATAAGCATAAAGAAAAGAAGATTATGGGTCTACATCATATGGTCCCAAAACAAAGTCACCTAAAATTTTCAAGTTTTTTGTAACGGGTATCAAAACTTCGGTTCTATCGAAATTAACATTTTTCTTTTTGTTCTTTTCTTTACATAAGAAGTCATCAATGAAACTTTAGGCTGCTTAAAAAGTTATATTTTTTTTTTTTTTTGTTAAGCAAACATTTATGACAAAAAGTATCTACAATAATTTTATTTACACACCTCAACTACTTTGTCAACAAATGCTCAACAAAAATGAAACAAAACTACGCATTATACAGATACAAAATACACAATCTATTTTTATTTCATTGAAAAGAGAATTATAGCTTTCGACAAACAATAGTCAATGTCAATATCTTTTATCTGAAGACTGCAAATGACGACAAAACTTCAAGTCCAGTCCAGGCAGATGTAAGCAAAGATACAGTGATGACCTTAAATGATCTCCTCTGCATTTACACAGAAATTTGTCAGCATATTTATTTAACATTCTCACCACTAAGCTGGTTGGTTGGACATACACGAAGATGGCAAAGAAAAAAAAACTATGTCATTCACTATACTCAAAATGAATTCGTATTTGATTCAAGTGAATGTTTGCACAGTTATGAATTGTGTAAATATTAAATTGAGTTGCGTTTTATGTCTGCGTTTGGCATTTCCGGTTTTGCGCTACAAACTGTTATTTGCGAAGGACTTACAGAAGCTGCTACATATGTGTGTGTGTGTGTTTGACACTCGAAATTATCATCATCATCAGTAATTCAAATATTATTTTGTTTTTATTAAAATGTCATTTGCCAAAACTTGGCAACAATTTTAACTAAAACGCATTACGGCGTCATTAATTGTCGTCTAAAAAAATTAACTATTATATAATAAAGTGTCAATGTTAATGAAATCGGAAATGGCAGATCATTTAGACCATTTCACAATACATTCTGTTTAAAAATTAATTATCAACGCACGTGCCACTGCATGCATACATCTACTAACTCACCCTGTATTTCATAGTTCTTAAAGTTTACTCTTATATAAACATCAGTCATTTGCAGTCAAAATGCTAACCTTTTTGTTCCATATAAGTCTGTCCATATATGCTTTTGTTCGCTCTTCCATCTATTCATCCGCACGACCATCAGTCCATCTGTTAAATAAACCTTATAAAGAGTATCTTATAGTCGAGCATACTCTATAGTTTTCATACTGATTATTGTTGTCAATAACAGAACATTTTTGTTACAACTTTTTGTGCGTTTATTTGCTTTTGTTGTTGTTTTTATCGTGCAGCTCGTGGCCAAACATGTTGTCAATTGTGCTTGCAACAATAATAAAAAGAAAGAAAAATATGAAAGATGACATACAACACTTTTCTCGAAAAAAAAAAAAAAACGAAATAATAAAAATGTCAGAAGGCACGTTTTCAATGCCGGATGTATGACCAATGTTACGTAACGTAACATGGGACCAGCATGCATGGGCAACAATAAATTCACCAAAACTGGGTACAACATGTAGCACCATTGGCACTGCACAGCATAGTAACACATAAAAGTGCTATTTCTTGTGGCCATGCATTGACTTTGGCAGATTTGGACATTTAAACAAATGCATTTGACATATTTTTTTCGTAGCACAATTTTATTTTTCTTCCTTTAATTTTTTTTATAATCTTCACACATGGTCAGTGTAATCAGTTTGTATCTATTATCCGCATAGGTCGGTGTGGAAAATTTACGAAAATTTGCATATAATTTGCAATGATTCGAATTTTTGAAATTAAGACAAA
Organism: Leucophenga varia; assembly: GCA_018903435.1. Taxonomy (NCBI): domain Eukaryota; kingdom Metazoa; phylum Arthropoda; class Insecta; order Diptera; family Drosophilidae; genus Leucophenga; species Leucophenga varia. The sequence continues at coordinate 89,276 of JAEIFJ010001040.1, forward strand.
TAGTTGCTTATGTTTGCTGGGTCGCAACATCATCCAACGTAAGCTATTGGTGGAATTTTATCGGTGGTGTCAAGGGAAACGATGGTACCATGCGAACGGACTGCGCAAGAGCTAGCTTACTTTAAATGAGAAAGGAACATGGAAAATCATTAACTTCGGCGGAACCGAAGCTCATATACCCGCCACACGAATCTTTGAAAAGTTTATTTATTATTATCAGTGGCTAAGGTAAAATTTGGAGAAGGTGTGGGTGGGAGTCAATAGTCCGATATAATTAAATTTTAGACACAATAATATGGTCAAATTTTAAGCTAAAAACAGGCAAACAAACATTTTCTTTAAAAAATCGGAAAATGGGAGGTAAGTTAACATAGGTGCTACATGTTATAGTTGGTCGATCCTTATAATGTAGGTTGTGTGCAAAGAGGATGATATTAGATATGTTTTTACCCAATTTGGTGTGAATGAATTCATGGATATCATCAATTTTCATAAACAAATTCAAAAATGGGTGGTAAGTTTGTATAGGGGCTATATCTAAAAATGGGCGTGGCACCTGTTTTTTTGACATTGGATTACATTAGAAGTGTTTTTACCCGATTTCGAGTGAATACATATATAAATAATTACTATATGTATATATATATATATATAAGATTTGGCATCATCGGCTGTAGTCCAGTGCCAGACGATACCAGCTCGGGATACCGATCCTGCGGATGTCATCCAGGACCTAGTCCTCCCAACGCAGCGGCGGAAGTCCATTCTGCCACGCCCCTCCGATTTGATTCACATCTCGCTTGTAAACTTTTATTGCCGGAGCTTCTGTGTCCATCCGACACAGAGGACCAGCCCAGGACATCCTTTTGTATTCAATGTTCCTGACTATGTAGATGTCGATATATAGTATAGCTCGTACAACTCATCGTTCGTGCGCATACGGATGTCATTTTCCACTCTAACTGGACCAAAGATTCTCTGAAGTATCTTCCTTACAAATACACCCAACGTCGACTTATCCGATTTTGTCATGACCCATGCTTCTGAGCCATACATCGGGACAGGCATTATCGGCGTCTTGTAGAGTTTAATTTTTATTTCACTGGACTGAACTCTACTTCGCATTTACTTACCGAGACCAAAATAGCTCGTTTAATTTCCTGACTGATGATGTTGTTGTTGTTTATATCTTAGCGCAAATAGATGAAATCTTCTACAGCCTCAAAGCTGAAGTTTTCTGTACTCACAGATTGTGCAGATTGTCTACAGGTGGATGCCAAGTACTTCGTTTTGTTCTCGTTGACCGTCAGTCCCATTGTACGACATTCTTTTTCGATGTCTCAGAAGAGCGGTTAACATATCCTTTTATAATTGAACCATGCACCAGACCATGATAAAATTACTAATGGTAGTGTCAAGTGTAACCATTTTATGAAACATATGAGTGCGAAAGAGATGGCAGATTTTTTTATTAACTCAGTTTTGTATATAGTTTTGCAAGTGTAAAGAGTATAGAATATTTTTTATTTTCCTCTGGTGTTCTGTCTTTTTCACTTCTACAAACACAGCACGACTGCTGTGGTAACCAAAGCAGAGAAAAAAATGCTAAAAATTCTACTACTAATTTTTTTATAAATTTAATGCGAAAAAGCCCCGAATTAAATGTTTATTTATGAAAAATATTTGCGTAAAATATTAATGGTCTATGTTGGCAGCTTAACATAAGATATATATACGTGTAGTGATGGCAAAAATTGTAAATTTTGCAAATTATCGCTAGTATCATAGATAATTTAAACGCACTAGCATTTATGAACACATTGATATGTATGTGTATGTACAACAATGCACTTAACAGAGTTGTCATACAATTTGATTTATTTGGCGGGCAAATTATTTGAAATATTCTTTGGTTTAATTTAAAAAGTACAATCACAAATTCGAGATTAATTTATTTCACGTTTAACATAAATTAAACTTTGTAGGTTGTGTTATATAAAATCTGAATGAAATATGAATATGAAAAGTCTACAAAAAGTTCAGTTGTGATGACAACTCCCTATAGATATTGGCAAAACTGTCTTCAAACAATGAAGTCTTTCGAAGTTCTGTGACACCGAAATTTTATTTTAGAGATTTACAAACCAACCGAAGGCATATACACATATACTAGAAATTTACCTGACACCACTGATAAAGTTTGTCATTAATTAACTTAAAAGTTTTGTATAATATTTCTCTATCAAACATTATTTTCTGAGGAATTTTGATTTGTTTTGTACTCTATGTGATTCGTTCATATAGTAAACTGTTTATTATCCTTAACTGTTTTAAGCGTAAAGGGATTTTAAAAATATTCAAAATTACGCAATTCTTTTTTTTAAGAAAGGTGAATTTATAAGGAATCCTTATATGTATAGCTAACCAATATTTAAAATATTTTTGAATTTTTTGTGGTGAAAATTTTGTTTTTTTTTTCATTTTAATATTATAACGGGTGATTTTTTAAGAGCTTGAGAACTTTTTAAAAAAAAAAAACGCATAAAATTTGCAAAATCTCATCGGTTCTTTATTTGAAACGTTAGATTGGTCCATGACATTTACTTTTTGAAGATAATTTCATTTAAATGTTGACCGCGGCTGCGTCTTAGGTGGTCCATTCGGAAAGTCCAATTTTGGGCAACTTTTTCGAGCATTTCGGCCGGAATAGCCCGAATTTCTTCGGAAATGTTGTCTTCCAAAGCTGGAATAGTTGCTGGCTTATTTCTGTAGACTTTAGACTTGACGTAGCCCCACAAAAAATAGTCTAAAGGCGTCAAATCGCATGATCTTGGTGGCCAACTTACCGGTCCATTTCTTGAGATGAATTGTTCTCCGAAGTTTTCCCTCAAAATGGCCATAGAATCGCGAGCTGTGTGGCATGTAGCGCCATCTTGTTGAAACCACATGTCAACCAAGTTCAGTTCTTCCATTTTTGGCAACAAAAGTTTGTTAGCATCGAACGATAGCGATCGCCATTCACCGTAACGTTGCGTCCAACAGCATCTTTAAAAAAATACGGTCCAATGATTCCACCAGCGTACAAACCACACCAAACAGTGCATTTTTCGGGATGCATGGGCAGTTCTTGAACGGCTTCTGGTTGCTCTTCACTCCAAATGCGGCAATTTTGCTTATTTACGAAGCCATTCAACCAGAAATGAGCCTCATCGCTGAACAAAATTTGTCGATAAAAAAGCGGATTTTCGCATTTCGAACCGAACACTGATTTTGGTAATAAAATTCAATGATTTGCAAGCGTTGCTCGTTAGTAAGTCTATTCATGATGAAATGTCAAAGTATACTGAGCATCTTTCTCTTTGACACCTTGTCTGAATCCCGCGGGATCTGTCAAATACTAATGCATGAAAATCCTAACCTCAAAAAAAATCACCCGTTATATATATATATAATTATATAATTATACTGTATTAAATTTACAACATTGCGAAACAGTTTTGAAAATATTGATTTATTGAAAAAGATTTTCCAAAATTCTTTTTCGCTTGAAACTCTTATACCTAAGATTATTTTTCAAAGTGTCCAAAAATCGGAGACCCAGTTGCAAATTACTTTTTTTTTTGACGGAGTCTTGCCCTGATATCAGTTTAAAGCAACGAAGTAATAGGTACAATATTGTGTAAATAAAATTTAAGCTGTTTTAGTTCAATTATTACACAGCATCATATAACAGTACTGGCGCCTTAAGACATGTTCTACACAACACAAAACAAGTACCATATACAACACAATATGTGTATACTTTATATTATGTGATATAAGCGAGCAATACACTGCTAATGCTTTTAGCAAGATTGCATTTCATCAAATGACAAAATCCAATAAGGAAAGCTTACAAGCAGCAGCAGCAATAGCAGGCAGTGACAGCAAGTAACCCACTGTCATTGTAAAATACAAAACCATTAACCTATTTAGAAAATTTTCAAGCAGAAATAGAAATTTATACAAAACACAATACAGAATGACGGCAACTTGTAAGAATTTAACAAAACAGTTAACAAAAAATAACTGAAGAAAATTGTCAAATGTCATTGAATGAAATGTAAGCATGAATGAATGTATGATCTGATTGACTGAGTGAGTGAAAGAATGAATGAATGAATGAATGACTGCATAGACGAATGAAATGAATGATGCCTTTGTAACACGACACGTGTCCAGTATGCTATGAAGAAAAAAGATATACATACAATGAAGAAAGCATTGACATGCGAAAGATTTACTTTACGCTGCTTATTTTATTTTAAATACCCTACATAAAATATAATTACAGATTGGAAACAACAAAAAGCTACAAATGATTTATTTAAATAAGTGCACTCATTTCAAAGAAATGCATTAAAATTTATTTAAATACTTACTTATATTATAACCGCAACATATGTATAAAGTTAAATAAAAATAGTAATTGTAGACTGGAAACAACAAAAAGCTGCAATTAAGTTATAAATGTGAGTGCACTCATTCCAAATAAATGCAATCAAACTTATTTAAATACATACTAATATTATATACGCTACATAAATAGTTAAATAAATATAGTAATTGTGAACTGAAAGCAATAAAAGCTGTAAATGAGTCATTTACATGAGTACACTCATTCCAAATAAATGCAAAATCAAATTTATTTTAATACTTATTTATAAAATAAACGCTACACAAATAATTAAATAAATATAGTAGTTGTGGACTAAAAGCAATAAAAAGCTGCAAATGAGTTTTATAAACAAGTGCACTTATTCCAAATAAAGGCAATCAAATTAATTTTAATATTTACTCATACTCATATAATTTTTATACCTCATAAAAAGTTAAATAAAAATAGTAATTGTAGACTGGAACAAATAAAAAGCTACATGTGAGTTATACAGCATGCCCGAGTAGAGTAGAAGTGGTATATGAGTGCATTCGTTTTAAATATATGAAATCGAATTTCGGTCCTTGCGAAGTGTCGCATGCTAAAATTGAGTAGTTTTATATCAAGATATCTATTTTTAGCACCTTATCACGATTAATTGCAATGAATCGATTATTTTGGAGAAAAGTGGAAATGTTAAATGAGTGCACTCATTTTAGATACATTCATTCGTTTCCTACGAAGTGACGCATACTGAAATTACTTACTATCAAGATATCTATTTTCCTAGCGCTGAAACGATTTATTGAAAAGAATCGAATATTTTAAAGAAGAGTGGAAATGCTAAATGGGTGCACTCATTCTAAACACATTCAATCGTTTCCTACGAAATGACGCATGCTGAAATTACTTACTATCAAGATATCTATTTCTCTAGCGCTTAATCGATTAATTGAAAAGAATCGACTATTTTAGAGAAGAGTGGAAATGGTAAATGTATGCATTAAGTCTAAATAAATGCAATCAAATAAGTTTCTTGCCATTAAAAATGCGATTTATCTCTAATCGAGTACTTTCAATATTTCTAAATAATCGATCATTTTGAATAAACTTAAGCAATTTTTTTTTTAAAGTGAAGTCAATATAAACTTTGGTTTTTCATAAGTCAAACCCATTCAGTTACTTTCGTTTGTTGTTGATAGGTCACGAGCGCTGCTGCTGTTGTTGATGAAAAATTACAAACAATTTTCTGGCGCAATGAAGAAAAGTGGCAGCACAAACAATGAATGTTCATGCAGTCAGCTAAAGATCAAATGAATTGTAAAAGGGTAAACATATAAAATTATATAAGTAAAAAAAAAAAGAAATAAAGTAAAAAAGAAAAGTTGTCGGATGTATCCTTTTTTTGTTTTTTTTTTCTGCTTAGAATTTTGTTTTTTTTTGCGATATGTGTGACAACTTCGTATAAAAATGTTCTTACGAAATGTTCTTAGATTTATCAAAGCAACAAAAAACAAGAAAAAAAAAAATCAAGGATATGTAGGCAAAAAAGGAGAATAAAACAAATGCGCTGCTGAGTACACGAATGATAAATCACATAAATACACGAAATGAAAATAAAGCAAGCAAACAAGCAAGCACAAAAAGGCATGCCGCATCAAAATAATAGATAAGGAGTAGAAAATTCTAAGAAAAGGATATATAGTTATCCTTGCTGTAGTATATGCTACCGCTTCATCATATGTTTATTGAGCTCCAACTAAGTTAAGTTAACTTCCTATACTTTTTTTCCGTTTGCAATTCTTAACCAAATTGTCACGTTAGCTGTTAACTGTCCATAGCATATGTTTCACGTATGTATGTATACGTATGTCCTGTACTGTGCTTCCTTTCGTATGTCCTTTACTCCAATTTTAGTTGTTATGTGAAGGTGTTTACTTGCTAAGCTGCTTTGCTGTATGCCATTTTCATTTCTTGTCAGGTGCAAACGTGACAATGTGCTTTATGTCGCCCTTTATCTTCTCTACTTTCAGAATATATACATACCAAGTTTTAAATATGTATTTCGTAGTTTGTAGTTAAGCTTTAATGCAAAAGGGTTCAAACTGAAAACTTTTCACATAGTTTGTCTGTCTGTCAATAAATTTAGCATAGTTGTTGAACTTTGGCAGCATATTGATAGCTGAGTGTATTGCATGAATTAGTTTGCTAAGGTATGCCAAACAGTTTATTAGTAATTTTCAAAATGAATGTTTTGAAGTGAGAAATTGAAATGTATTTTGTGCGAAATTTTAATTTCTTTAAACTGTGCAGCTAATTTTCAATACAAGTTGCACTCAAATTGGAGTTTGATGAGTGATTTATAAAGTTGTAACTCAAAAGCAAAAAAGTATTATAGAATACATGAGAAATAACAAATGAGTGCACATAGTACACAGTAAAAATTCAGTTGTCACACACTGTGTACTCATTATATTTTTAAAATTTTTTTACAGCTAGACAAATCCTCGCTTCGAAACTCAAGTTCAATAAACTTTCAAAGCCAAAAAAGAAAAGAGAAACCACAATAAATTAAACACCCACAATATGCTACCAATGTTTAGACATTTTTTATATTATTTTCAATAAAAAAATGCAATCAATATTTCAAACCATTATTTATGTACGCACATAAATGCAATATGCAATAATAATACCAATAAAAAAAAAAAACGCACCCAGAAATAAACAGCGTAGATACCACACACACACGTACACACTCCAACTACATTACATATGTTACCCTGGGGACAATGCGATACAAATATGCAATCAATGAGCAATAAGAAGCAAGCTGATACCTGGTAGCAAGGATTTGCACTTTGCAATTTAATGAAATGCGATCAAAATACAAAAAGAAAAATCAAAATAAATAAAAAATGAGCGAGACTAAAATCATAAAAAGATACAATAACGACTTCAATTTAGTCACAGTTGCACACACATGGCAAAAAAAAAAAACACCCTTGAAGTTTGTTACAACTGAAGAGCACTCATGTGACTCTGTGTTGTGGTGTGTGTGTAGACTGGACGCTTCAAAGTGCGCATCACATTACTGAAATTTTGTCATTAAAAGCTAAAATATTTTTAAAAAACAAAAACATTGGGGCACAGCACCCACGAATATTGCAATTGTAGCATCTCAAGTGGCACATTGAAGTATGGCTCATATGACTGACACACAGACAGACAGACAGACTTACTGGCTTAAAATGCACAAAAGTAATAGGATATGACAATATTAAGCATTTATTTTTTAAAAGAAGAAGCCAATAAGTCAGCTGGAAATAATAATAATAATATGCAGCACGCCTGCAAGTAGGCAATAAAGATTGTCATACAAGGTTTCAGGTTTACAAATTAAGTTTCTCAAGCACATAAAAATATTTCTAATGAAGCAAAAAACCAGACAGAGTATAAACTCTAATGATGCCAATAAAGCGTAAGGCAAGACAATTTACAGAAACAACATTTTCTTTTTTTTTTTTTTTTTATTAAACCCGAAAGCACTTAATTAATTTAATTTAAATGTTTTTTTTTCTGCCAAATATTTTGCTTAGCTTAATTACCAAACATTAGAGCAGAGAAGAGTCAACAATTTTTATAAGATCATAATTCAGTATAACGTCCCTCGTAGTCCTAGCTAAGATATAATTTTTCTGTAACATAAGATGAAGTTGTCAACAAATGGCTACGTATATAATTTTTAAAATTACACTTTTTACTCTGATGTGTTTTTTTGCTGTGGCTATGTAATAAAAACAAGGCAGCTGTGTTATCTTTAAGATACAAAAATATTTCGACACCACATCATTAGCATGGCAACAGCATAACCATGTCAATAAGAAGTGTATGCACGCCCAACTTATTTAATTGCGATTGTCATAATAATATTTCTCAGGCAATATTAGTGAACGATGCGACAGTGGAATGGGACAGACAGACAGACAAAAATTGTTCAAACAGTTGTTGTGCTTCAAAGTTCTTGTACTCATCCTGTTCTACAGTGGCAAGAAAACCGCAAGGACAACAAACAAACAGCAAAAGGAGAACAACAGCTTGACTTACAGCATACAAAAAGACAGAAAACAAGACAAATACTTTTTCTTAATGTTTCTTTTTTTTTTTTTTTTTTTTTTTTTTTTGAAAATATGAAAAGTGCCAAACAACGCTTCAATGCTGTTGCTCTTGTTCTTGGTTTTTTTGTTTTTTTTTTTTTTGGAGGTCGGAGTACCAAAAGTCTGTTTTGAGACAACCAAGCACAGCGCATAACAATTTGGCAGCAAATTAACATGTCGCTTTCAGTGGTGAGAAAAACTTTTAATAGAGCAGCGTTTCCCAAATTGTTTGTGCCTTTGCCAAACACTCGCCGGTAACCACAAAAGTACAGAGTATGTACTGGCTTGGGACCTTATCGAAAATAGTTATCTGAATATTGCAAATATTTTGCAAGCTGAACTTTCACAAAACGAGTTTTATGTACTCGCCATAAGCATATTGGGTAATCCGATAAGTTAGTTAGTTCTGTTGATTCAATTGAGAGTTTTTGTACTAAGCGAACAAAAAGTTTAATAAAATGCAAAAGTATCGATATTTTTAAATGTATCGATATTTGTAAATGTATCGAGTATCATATAGTATTTTAAAAATATTGTTGCATTATTCATTATCGATATTTATGAACTCGTTTCATTTGTTAGGTTAGGGTTAGAAATGGTAGGCTAAGCGTATATTGCTTCACTGCATTTTAGAACATTTCTGGAGCGGATTATCGACAGTTATAACAAGAAAGAACGCTGAAGTCGAGTATGCTCGACTGCAAGATACCCTGTACCCAATCTATATGTACCTTAAGTTAGGTTTTATTTGACTACCATAACTCATTGAATTTGATTTTCATAGAAAAACTTAAAAAATCGGGTAAATCTTTGAATGGGGTTATACCTAAAATTATGTTGGGCCTACCCATATTGGTCTATTTCATTGGGACTATCATAGACATAATTTATACTAAATTTATAGTAAATTTAAACTTTCTAGAATAAAAAAAAAATGTCGTTTTAATGTAAAAACCCAAAAATTTTGGGGTAAATTTGTATGGGGGCTATACCTAAAATTTGGTTGGTCCTACCCATATTGGGATATTTTATTGGGACTATCATAGACATATTTTACACTAAATTTAAATTTTCTAGAATAAAAAAGCAATGACGTTTTTATGTAAAAACCCAATATTTTAGGGTAGATTTGTATGGGGGTACTCCTTAAAATGGTTCTAGAGAAAACCGTTTGTAAGTGCACATTTGACGGCCTAGGAGAGTCTAAGTTACAATTTTGAAAGCTCTACCTCTTATAGTCTCCGAAATAATCGTTTTCACACGGCATACAGCATGACAGACGGACGGACAGACGGACAGACAGACATAGCTAGTTCGACTTCCCTTCCAACGCTGATCAAGAATATATATACTTTATAGGTTCTATCTTGCCTCCTTCTGTCTGTTACATACATTCGCACAAACTTAATATACCCTTTTACCCTTTGGGTACAGGGTATAATTATTTGTTAATGCGGGTCATTAATTTGTCGTATTATCTTATAACGAAAACCTCCGCCTGGAAATTACTACAGTATTCCGGTAATTCATAAGAGAGCCTGATATTCGTACCAGCGCACCTGAATCCTTCTTGGATCCATCAGTGAATATGTGTAGCGATTGTTTCCAGTCCTCTGGTTCCAATGAAACTGCTAGGAGAGTAAAGTTTATCTTTGTGATCAGTGCTGTGAATGAGTCCCCAACCAAGTTTTTAGAAGTCATACTAGATACAATATCAATATCGTTACTATTTCAACGTGATTCGATATATTCACTGCAAGTATTTTGTATCATTATTTTTTTTAATAAGGTGTGCTAATAAAAATCTCAATATACTAATCAATATAAATACTTATTCAATTTATCGATACTTCTTAGGCATGTATCGATATTTTTATTCAAAGTATTTTGTATCAATATTATGAAATAACAAAGATCACTTTGCTGAACTTATTTTTTTTTTAAATATTGTTACAACATGTTAAATCAATATTTAAAATCTCGATACATTTATCAATGTCGATATTTTTTTAAATTTATCAATACTTTTCATGCATGTATCGAGTATTTCATTCTTTCTTAAGAAAACTTACGGTGTTATTATGACGCTGATTGTCTTTCAAGGCTATGCCACAGAATTCAATTCATTTAAGAAACACTGTCTCATTAAAAATAGGCAAATAAAAAGGTACAACTTCGCCTCAGCTAAAGCAACAAGCGCAATGCATCAGGAAAACTGGCTTACGCAAAAACAACAAACGGCAATGCCAAAAAACGAGAAGAAAAAAATAAAACTGCGCAGCTATACGACAAAATGAAGTCATAATTATTAGCTACAACTCGCCCAGTATACTCCAAAACAAAAAATAGCAAAACTGAACTAATAAAAACAAAAGCTAAACGCTTTGCTTATAGCGCCACCGAAAAAAAAAAAACGTGCAGCAAAAACTTGAAGTTGAGAAATGTAGTTTAGGGCATCATTCCAAGTACTTTGGAAAAACACAAAACAAGTTATTATTATTATAAAGGATGCACTAGAGACGCAGCAGCATAGTAGTTGGCAGTTGTTAGTTGGCAGGAAGCATCGATGTCTGGAGTATGTAGACGACGACATTGGCGTCATATGCGCTGCGAAAAATATAACAGCAACACAATCTAAAGGAGCAACAACAGCGGCACTAATTAACCACAAAGCGAAGATTGTACTCGTAGTGCCAGAAAGTAGCTAAAATAACATGGCGTATGCGTGCTATACTTCGTACGTCTCATTTACAGACTCTGCGTCTGTCTGTCTGTCTGTCCCTCTGTCCCGCTTGTGTGTCCGGAGCAACATTAGTGTAAATTAGCGTTGCTACTACATCTTTTTCTGGTCTGTGTCTGCCTGTGTATAGTATTGCTGGCAAAACTTAAAGAGTGTCATGTGACACCAACCGAACAACACAGCTTTCAGTTTGCAGTTGGCGACATTTACGACAACCTTGGAACGCCTTGAAAAAGGGTTTTAGTAATTGTAGTACTCTATCTCTTTTCAGTGCAGTGTCTAGCGCTACGCTCCCAAGTGCAAAAACATCATTTAGAATATATATGTATATAGAAGTGTGTATTATATAGAAAAGGCCATTCATTTATTCATTCATTCAGTGTCTGCGCTATGTCAAACCTCTTTTTTTCGTGACGTCGGTAAAACTTTTTGGCACTTTTGCGCCAATTAATTTGTCTATATGCGAAGAGTGTGCTACATTTGTTATTCACCTCGTTGCATAGTTAGAGTATTTCTAACACCTCCTATACCCTCATTACTTTTATTATTATGCACACAAATAGATCTATGAGTGTGTGTATGCAGCATATACCTCACTTGGCATGCATGCTTCATTTGTTGTGTCGTCTGTGTTGCGGTTATTTCGGTGTACCAAGACAAGAACTTGACACTTTTTCGACTTGGCAGTCATGTGGCATGCCATACTCTTTTCGGCTGACATTGTATGGCAAATGTTTGTGTGCATTGAAATTTTTGCGCTCATTAAGTTTTTAAATGGTGCATAATTTTAATAAATTTTGCCAATTTAATTTAAAACGGAATAACTTTTATTTATATGCCACTGAACTTAGAGGTTCTTATATGTTTGATAATAAAATAGAGACAACTCACTAACTCACTCACTCAATCACTCACTCATTTACTCACTCACTCATTAACTCTCTCACTCTCTCTATCTCTTCCTATTTCTGGGCGAGAATTAACGCTTTATGTAAGATCTCCCAGATACGACAGCAGCTGTGAATATTACACATATATTCTCAAAATGAGTGAGTACAATACACAGTAAACATTTAGTTGTACTCACTGTGTTGTCGTAATATAGTATACTATATACTTCCTGTGGTGTTCTAGTTTATCTCTCCGAGTACAATAAAATATAGGTTTATCGGTTGTGGGTCTCATATAGATCAATTTGGTTCTGAGTGATGTCTATTCGTAGGTTTTTTAGTATTCCTGTAGTATTTTTTGCGTGTTTGGTGAAAGTTAAAAGATGACTAGCATCAATCTGATTGCATCTTACAGTGATGCTATCCAGGGTGAGACAAAGTGTTTCAGTCTTAGAGTAAGTGCTCCAGGGACTCTAGGGTATCATGCTCCCTGCATTTCCAGCAACTATTCTCTTTGGTTATTTCTAGCTTTTTTAGCATGAGCAGCCGCTTGACAAGCACCTATCAGAATGCCGATCAGCAACCTGCAGTATCACCTGATGAACTGCAGCAGTTACTGCGATAGTTATTTTGTAGGGTTCTTGCACATTATTTTGAATACCCGCAGTTGGATCTTTTACTTCATTTTTTTTCAAATTCAATTGAGAGAAACTCTTCGGACTGTTTGTAGTGAGATTTGTTAGATACATTTTTTCCCACTGGGCCTGAACAACGCCTTCTTTCGCTAGCTTGTCCGCCATATCATTGCCATCTATGACCTGATGGCTGAAGATCCAGTGGATATGCACCTTTTTTGAAGTGAATAAAGCATCTATTACTTCCTGCCCTTTGGGACAATCCTGAGGCAGGGCTTTTATGGCGCCCCTGACTGTAGACAAATATAATTTATTAATGCGGATCTTAAATTTGTCGTATTAACTCCGCAGCTTTCCGTATTACAAAAAACCTTCGCCTAAATAATACTACATTGGACTGGTTATTTAAACGAGAGCCTGATATTCGGTTCAGCGCAGTAAACTGCCGCAGTTACTCCTGAATCCATCTTGGGTCCATCAGTAAAGATGTGTAACGCGTGTTGTTGCGAACCTTGCTGCCAGTCTTCTGGTCTCAATGAGATTGTTAGGGGAGTGAAGTTTATTTTTGAATCATGTAATCTGTGCTGAGAGTGAGTTCCCAGCCTACTATGTCCATAGTTTTTGGAGTCATCTGTCGTCAGAGTCGTTGTGCAGTCTTTTAGCGTCCGTATATATCCAGAGGGTAGAAGTGTTTTATTATTGTTTCTAGTGTTTTAGTTGAGGGTGGACCTTCAGTACTACCATGTTGCAACCTAATGACTGTGGCTTGCCACCATACCAGAGCATCATGGATTAATGTTGTATCGGCGGCGGTATACCATCCGTAGTGATGCAGAGAGCACACTGCTTGCTTTCTCCACTCTTTCTTCAACATTGGATCTCCACGTTAGCTTGCTGTTCAATATTACTTCATTGCTCTTAGCCGAGAGTGGTGTAAGGAATTCCATTGCGGTACCAATTGAATATAAATCCGAGTTTTTTGTTGTTAACTAAACATTAACAATACACACAAACCATTCAGTCAATCAAATGTACAAACGAATTCACAGTTGTACTCATGCACATCCAACATATATATTGTTCTTAACTATAAAATTATCACGACCAAATATTATAAATCATCATCAGCACAACAATCACAACAGAACACAACAATGACAATAATAATAAAAATATCCAAAAAAAAAAAAAAAAAGGAATCTTAACAAATGAGAGGATTTGTGATTTTCTACACAAGGTGTAACTAATAGTTGAAGATGAATTTGACATAAAATGGAAGCATATCTTTTTAAAAAAAAGCAATACAAATGCATTAAGTCAAAAGTAAGTTAAGTTTATAACAAAAACCAACAACTACACAACAAGGGTGGCACTGACTCGCCTGCCACCCTCGATGAAGTTGCATGATTCTACTTTTTGCTTTTTTTTTTTGGCTTGTTATTATGATTTTTTTTTCTTTTCTTGATATTATTTCTTGCAAGAAATTTTGCCGCTTCATTTATAAGGATTATTTACAGCTACAAGAAAAATTCATAACGAAATTACTTGCAACAAATGCAGCAGTAGCAGCAACAGCCAAAGACTATAATATAAAAGCAGTTTATCAGCAAGGGGCGCATTGAGACCTAACAAAATAATGGGAATGTTGGCGATTGCAACTTAGCATTCTTTTTTTTTTTTCTCTTGAACACGTAATTTCCATTAGGTTTGGGTTGTTATTATGCGCTGCATTAGTTACCCAAAAAGGGGGAGGAATTTTGAATGCTGTGTTGCGTTGTGCTGTGGATTTTTGTGGGTGAATGTTTTAGTTATAAATGATTATTTGGCAAATTGTAGAATTTTCTTTTTATTTAACTATGAGACATATTATTAATATTGATAGATTCTGTTGAGTTGTGCGTATTTAAGGTGTTTTCTTTTTTTTTTTTTTTTTAATGCTTTGAAATAATCTGAATTGTTTAATAAAAAATACTGCATATGTAATACTCTCATTAAAAATAAAATCCTACATGTCACTGACCCTTATAATATTCGCTTTTACTATACAGTAAAAAAAATCAAGCTCATTGTACTTATGTCAAGCACATCCGTGGCAATCTAAGTGTTAATCTAAGTTTTTCTAAAAACAAGCACAATGTTCTCGTTTTAAATACATTTTTAAAAATTAATAAAAAATGAATTTGTTGCATGAACCTGTTGTGTACTAATCGTTTGTGTGAGAACATCCATTCTTATATCAAGAACATTCCTTCGAGATCATTCGCTTTTATAACTTAAAAAAATAACGGACAGACAAAAAAAAACAAAATAGTTGATGCGACGCACTCTGGTTCCAAATTCAGATTTTTTTAGCAGAAACTTGTTTTTTTTATTTACTACCTAAAAATATGTATATACTATATATTTTATAAAATACAAGGAAAAACGTTAACTTCGGTAGAACCGAAGCTCAAATACCCGCCACATCTTGGTTTAGTTTATTTATGATCATCAGTAGCTTAGGTAAAATGTGGAGAAGGGATGGCTTGGAGTCAATAGTCCGATACAATCAAAGTTTTGACACAATAATGAAGTAAAATGTTAACAAAAGGACAGAATAATAAACATTTTCTTGAAAAAATAAGAAAATGGGTGGGGGCTACATATATGGTATAATGGGCTGATTGTTATAATATCAATCGAGAAAAGTAGGATGATATTAGATGTATTTTTTTCCCAATTAGAAGTGAATACATTCATAAATAATTACAATATTCACACAAAAATTACAAATGGCCGGAAGTTCATATGGGGTCCATACCTAAAAATGGGCGTGGCACCTTAGCTTTGACATAAGAAAACATTAGAAGTGTTTTTACCCAATTTGAAGTGAATACATTCATAAATAATAACTATTTTCATACAAAAATTAGAAAATCACGAAAAGCTCGTAAGGGGCCCATACCTAAAAATGGGCGTGGCACCTTAGCTTTGACATTAGAAGACATAACAAGTATTTTTACCTAGTTTGGAGTGGATACATTAATGAATAATATATATTTTTATACAAAAAATTAAAAAAAAAACGGTAATTTTTTATGAGGGCTATACCTAAAAATGGGCGTGGATTTTTATACTTGTTTTAGTAGTCACAGAGAAAAACTTAAGTTCTAAATTTCAGCTTAATATCTTTTAAACTGACCAAATAAACTGCGAAGAAACAAACAGTCGGACGGACATGGCTAGATCGATTATGTGAACAAATTGCCTTAACTATTTTATATATATAAAATAGTAAAAATTTTTCTATGTCCGCTATGGACGTTGAAACCATCCAACTGATGAGTCCCAAACTGGTTTCATTTGAAAAGCAACACTGCAAGAAAATTAAAATTCCATTTAAATAAACCATTAATCACATTGGGTTCTTTCAAGAAGTCCATTTTCCCGGCACACGCCGGGTAACCGCTAGTCCTTGGTACCCGATGTCATCGATAGTTCACAAAAATTTGGCACATGGTGCCCAGATAATAGCCGCTTTTCACTTCCTGTTGGCTGTTTCGAAAAAAATGTTTCGTAGGACCAAAAAAAACATTTTATAAAAATCGTAGACGTTTGCACGCATAACAAAATAGCCGAATAAATAATATGAATGACGTTCTTTGTAGAACAAAGGATTCGTCTGGTCAAAATAAAATAACAGTTAAATTTTTTATCAGAGGTAATTAATCTTTTAGTATCATCAAACTGATAATACATGTAATGAAGGTCTGTTCATTTATTTTTCGAATGCCTGCCAACAAATTTGAATTTGCGTCCAGTGTGCGACGTAAGTGAAACTTATGAAAAGCATAGATAATGTTTTTCACAATTTAAGCTTTTAATACTTGAATTAAATACGATTGTTCTTAATACAAGCACTTTGTACTCTAACATTTCCTTTATTCTTAAATTAGGCAGAGTCGTTCTTAATTTTTACACAACGTTTTTCTCTCTGTATTATGTTGCTCCTACTACTATTACTTTTCTACTATTTAGTGTCAGCTTTAAGCGACGCTAAACCTTTTGAGTAGCCGACCCCAAACTCCAAAAAAAAAAACCATGAGCATATATCACTTACAGCATCTATTCATGCAATCAATTTCAATTTAGAAATAAAACTTCAACGAACAAAAAAAAATAAAAAATCAAAAGAAAAGGGATACAGACAATAGATAAACACAAAAAAAAAAAGGATACAAGCAAAGAATGTGTTTAATTAAAGACAAAGTGCCATTGTACTAAACAGCAAAAGGAGTAGGGATAAAACAAAGTAAAAAGATTCCCGATAAAAAGAGAAGAAAGAAAAAACCAAATAAATATAAACTAAATAGAAATAAAAATAATTGCTTTTGGTGTCAAATTCACACCACAAAGCAGACAAGATTTGGACAGCTGAATTGAACATTGAAACAAACGAATGACTGACAGACAGTTGCAAGTACTACAAGACATATAAAATTGACAAAGAAACTAATGACCAATTTATACAATACACAGCATACAAGTACGTATAAAGGCCAAAAGACAAAAGCTAATGCCCGAAAAACAAAGCATGCCAAAGGGAAAGTACAGAGTTTGAAAATAAAACATCAAAGTAAAAGCATATTAGCCAAGTACATAGCCTAGTATAAAACACACACGCAATGCCAAAAGGATAATGCGAAACGAATTGGCAGGCGAATACTTAGAATGAATGAATGAATGAAGTCAAAGTTAGTTGTTGTAAGAAGAAAAAAAAATTGGTCAGTTTGTGCAGCATGAAAAGTGCGTGTTGGTGTCTTTAATTGTCTTGTTAAGTCTTCGAAATAGTCGCCTGCTCAATGTCTACTTAAACTGACAGCACAAACTACTACTCCCATTGGTCTTGTATTCATTCCCAAAAAAAAAAAAAAAAAAAGAAACTACAGCTTCATTTGCTTTGCCATTTTATGACTAGAGTAGCCCTTGAGCGCTTTAAAGATTCAATTTGACTTTTAGCTTTATGCATTTAAGTGCCGGAAATGTGCCCAAAAGTATGCTACATGACTGGCAATTATTTCTTGTACAACTACAACTTTTATTTGTTTGATTTTTTTTTTTTTTTAATTGAACTCTATTTCTTGACTCTGCAACATGACTTTAAGCTATTTTTATTTCTTGTTCCTATTTGACCCAGCCAGCTTGTTTGAGTTTTATGCTTTTCATTTATCACTTTTTATTGAGACTGGGTCAAAATTAATTGGACAACTGTACTACATATTTTTAGGCTGACAGTGACTTGAGAAATAAACTCAAAGCGTGTTTTTTTTTTTTTTTTTTTGAAATCTTAAATACTTGGAAATATGTAATAAGAAATTTTTTCGTTCATTAATTTTACTATTTATAGCTAAAATCGAACACTTAACTTAAATGCTTAAGATTCTTATCGGCTCAATTGTTACTTATTGTTTTAGAAATGTCAATTTATTTTGTATTTAATTTATTTTATTTGATTTCTTTTGAAAGAATTTTCTTAGTAAATGTATTTGAAAATGTTAAAGCGCGCTATTTTAAGTTACACGTGCCTAGCAATTTTATGTCTCTCTCTCCCGTATTTCTGTTATAAACTTAGAAAGCGAAGAGAGATTAAGCGCAGTAGGCTATATGACGAGATACGCTATATTCAGTTTAAAAATATGTCCCGATTAAATTTGTTTGCACAAATCCTGTGGATGGCCACAGTAGTAGAGCTTGTATGAAGCAAGCAACCAAAATTACTTCAAGTTTAGATATCATTGAAAATTTTTTTCCAAAATTTTATAAAAAAATATATAAATATATAAACTAATAAAACAAATATAAATCGGTCGAACCTTAGCTCTTCGCGAAATACCACCCGTTACACCACTTCACCATCTATATATATATACAGGGTCCGCCACGTAACTTTTTTTTTTTGCAATAAAAACAAAACGGTTCATCCGATCATCAAATTTATTTTTTCATATTAAAGTACAATCCTTCCGGTTACTTATGGAATATAAGTTCGTTCAAATGGCTGCCTCGGCTGGCCTTGCAGAACGCCATTCGGTCGACCCAATTTTTGAGGACATTTCCGATTGTTTGCGGCCGTATTTCGGCAATGGCGACGCGAATGTTGTCCTTCAAAGCTTGAATTTTCGCTGGCTTGTCCATATAACACTTGTCTTTGACGGCGCCCCACAAATAATAATCCAACGGTGTCAAATCACAGCTCCGAGACGGCCAAACGACATCAGAATTTCGGCTGATAATTCGGTCTCCGAAAACAGTGCGCACAAGATCGATCGTAACGCGTTCCTCAATCGTATACACAACCATTTTCGTTCAGCGGAAGGATAAAACTAACTTTCTGTACAATCAGATGTGACATCAGTGTTGCCACACTCGAAATAACCACTAGTTCAAAAAAAAATGTTAGATGGCGGACCCTGTATAAAAGACTAGAAATGTTTCTATGTCCGCTATAAATGTTGTAACCATCCAACCGATGAGTCCCAAACCGGTTTCATTTGAAAGACAACGATGCAAGTAAATTAAAACGCCACTAAAATAATGGATTCGACACATTCGGTACATTTAAGAAGTCGATTTTCTAATTTTCCCATAAAAACTATTTTGCCTTTTTGTATGTTTTTATTAAACTAGCTTCAACATTTTGTTGACTCGCTGAAATTAAACAAGGAAAAACGTTAACTTCGATACAACCGAAGCTGAAATACCCGCCATATTTTGGATTAGTTTTTTTTAATCACCAGTGGCTTTGGTAGAATTTGGAGATGGTGTGGAGTCAATGGTCTGATACAACCAAAGCTGAAACACAAAAATGGTGTAAAATTTTAACCTAAGGACAGAATAATGAATATTTTCTTGAAAAAAAAAAAATAGAAAATGAGTGGTGACTTAGTTTGGGGGCTATATATAAAAAGTGGGCTGATCATTATAAATTCGGAGAGTAAGGATAGGATGACTTTAAAAGTATTTTTACCCCATTTGAAGTGAATATATTCATTAATAAAAGCTATTTTCACAAAAAAAAAAAATACAAAATGGTCGGAAAGATCGTGCATGCCTTAATTGGAAGCCATTAGAAGTATTTTTACCTAATTTTAGTGAATACATTCATGAATAATAGCCATTTTCACACAAAAATTGAAAAAAAAGTTTGTATGGGGGCCATACCTAAAAATGGGCGTGGTACTTTCATTTTAATACTTTATTTAGTCGTCGTGTAATAAATAAAGAAAGCCGTATGATATTTTGTTTTATTGTAGTATGTAGTATGGTATTATAAAATATATCATTCTAACATTTAAAACAGATCTATGCTTAGTTGTTAACTTTCGTTGACCCGTTAGAAAACTGATCTGTTGTAAGGGGTAAAACAAATCATTATTTGTAGCCACACGAGAAATTTTACTTGTATATAGTAAATCAATTGAAATATTTTTTGGCAATATTTCTCAACTCATCAGCTTCCTCTCTCGCTGCTTTTAAAAAATTGCAGCTCAGTGTTTTAAAATTTTATGAACGATAGATGAAGGGTACTAGCAAAATACTGTTTTTAGTTCTTTGGCCTTAAATCTCCCAAAATTTATATTATATTCTGAACAGAACGCTTGCAACAGTGTACCACAACTTTTAATAAGGGCTCTATTTAGGCCTGTTATTTGAGCGGACACGCCAGCATTTTGAAAAACTCTCTGGCAGTATTTCATTTATTCGATGTGTCTCCCTCACCACTTTTAGGCTTGTCGACCAACAATCACATTTTTAATCGAAATTCTGTTTGAATTTTTTTCTTTCCATAACGTAGGTTTTTCCTTCGAGAAATCTAACTTGCCAGACTTTTTTCAAGATAACAAAATCTAAAAATTGGCAAATATTTTAAAATAAATTTGATTGTAAACTTGCAATTAGATTAACTTCGCAGTTAAAAGTCAAAAGTGAAATTTAAGTTTAAAGAGTTTGATCTATTATGAGATAGATTTTTAGCGACATGCCGGCATTATTCTCTAATATCTTGGGTTCTCTGTAACTTATAAAACATAATTTAAGAATTTATCAATTCAAAATTTAACCAAAAATGTAGAAAAAAAAAGCACTTAACACAGCATTTGAAAGCACGAGTTACTATATGTATGCTTGGCGGTAAGCGAGCGTTAAAACGACATCACAGCTTAGCGATTATTTTATAAAGTGTAATGACAAACAAACATTCACACCCAAAAGAGATAGATATGCAGACAGACGGACAGACAGAGACGCATTCGCAATCTAGACACGCCAATGTGGCTATCTACACATTACCAAACAGCCAACCAAACAACGAAGCAACCAAGTTCGCATTAAATTACTATTTACAATATTTTCGCATTATTACCATATTTGCACATTCGGCAGAAAATTTCACATTGCCAATGTCAGAACAACAAAAAAAAAAAAGAAACCCCCACTCAAAGCAACCATTTAGAGAAACATGGAGCACATTTTAAGAAAAATCGTATAAAAAGTAAATTAGACAGAGATGTGCTTTGTGACAATCAGATACTCTACATAATTCTAGACAGCAAAGAAATCTTAAGTTGAAACATCTACAAGGTTAGGGTTAGGTTAGCATAGCCGACGCGAATTCTCGCGACGTTACCTAGGCCAGAAAGGCCCAATGTGATACCATATGACTCCATTTTTATATGCTCATACTCGAACCAGCTCGATTTCCTTATGAAGGCGGCTACTGCACCAATCTTGACTGATGCAATCTCCGTCAGACTATCGAAAAGCGCTCTACCAAGTACGGTAAGCCTTATTCTCCCAAGAGCTGGGCCGTGGCAGAGAAAATGTTTTACTCTCAACTCCTCTTCCTCGTTTCTACAGCTCCTACAGAAGTCTTTTGATGCTACTCCTAGTCGGACGGCATGTCTTCCCAGCAGACAGTTTCCCGTAAGTGCGCCAACCATCATGGATAGAGTCTATCTATTATGGCGCATGAGTTGGGCTCTTCGTTTAGTGCTATAGTCTGACAACGTAAGTTTCGAGATATTTCATTTGGGATTTGTGGTCCAACTAGTCTTTGCCATTCTGATTATTTCCTCTTTCACTCGCAGCTTCAGAGAGGCCATGGGAATTCCAGTCGAACTCCTTCCAGGAGGAATAACGGAATTTGTACCTTCTCTGGCCAGTCTATCTGCTGCGCATTTACCAAATATATCCTGGGGACACGGAACCCATGTGAGGTAAATATTCCAATGCTCAGCCATCTCGTTGAGAGATGTGCGCACTGAGAGATAGTTTTGGATGTGATATTGCAAGAGTCAAGTGCTTTTAGGGCAGCCTAACTATCCGAGAATATGTGTACTTTTGCCTACAACCTAAATGGTGCCCCAAATAATGCATGGCTTCGTGTATAGCGATCATTTCAGCTTGAAAAACGCTGCAGTGACAACTACAAATATGTAAACAATTTTTTTACTCAAGCACATGACTTACTATTATTTAATTTGTTTATTAAATGCAAAAAAATATGGATAGATGGGTGAAGTAAGTCTCTTAAATGGTGACGAGGAGTAGCAATAATTTAAAAAGTTGCATGCCACACCAAAAGTAGTATGTAAAAAAATGTTCCAAACAAAAAACAAAAAATAATAATTCGTCACCTATAGACTCCAAAATTAAAGTGACTCACTCTACCCCTCCTAAACCATACTTGTAAGTTGCAAACAAAAAATTGGAATATTTTTATTGAAATATTCGTATTACGCGATTCAAATGAAAAGTTTCAACAACACAATAGTCCATTGTAGGGTATTCAAAGCCTCAGATTTTTTTTTTTTTTTATATTTCTCACTTGCTAGCGCACATACGAAAACATAATAAATCACTTATTTTTGGGTAAAAATGCCACCGAGATGCGCTGCCACAGACGTTTCCACAATGCTAACCCAACGAATGTTGTTGACGATGCGATGAGTTGAGTACATACAAACGAATTGCGTTGGGTGACTATGACTGTGACTATGAATCTGAATATATATGTATATATATATGTGTGTGTGTGTCTGTGTATGTTGAATGCTTTGCAAATCCTTTTGTGGTTTGTTAGACCACGTTTCGAACTTAAATATCCTGTGACTATAGACAATGCATAAGTGTATGACTGTTTTAGTGTGATTGTGATTCTGATTGTGCTTGTGTATTGCATGCCACAAACGTTGAAAATACATTTGAAAATGCGACGAGTACTCGTACTCATATTGCATGCGAAATTTTCTATTTCTATGCTTGTATATGACGCGTATGCAAAATATATACATATATATAGCACGCTTTCGGGCGTTTCACTATTTGTATTTGTGGCGTACGAGCGCGGCATTGAAATGACGCCGCATATATTTCTGCATTTGCCACATATGCAACTCGTTTGCGGCGTTCTTACGCAGTAAATCTTTTTAGTTCTATACACAAAATTGTACACCATTTCTTGTTGTTGTTGTTGTTGTTGCATATGCCATATAGACTTTTACTTAAAACTTGTACACATTTATGCAACTATGTCTATAAACGAAAACAAGCCGCGTGCCTTGCATGCTCAAAGCGTTTGAGAATTTTTGGAGAGAATTTTTATTTCGATTCAAACAAAAAAAAATTTGTATTTTTTTTTTTTTGCAGGTGTTTCCATTTTATTTAGCCAACTAATTGAATTAGCCGATGCCGTCAGATAAAAAAAACCTGTCAGACGCAGCTGTCTTTGATTGTGATTTTTTTTTTAAAGGATAACATAATTGCATTAGTCTGGATATGAACTAAAAAGAGCACTTTAAAACCTGAGTTAGAAAAATTCTTTAAGTTTTTATTTGAAAAGCAGCATCAAAAGAGCACTAATATCTCAAATATATTTTTCTTTAAGATTCGCAACGTAGATTAGATGCATGCATACGTTAAAGGAAACCCCTGTGACAGATTTATAATTTTTACCAATAAAACTTAATATACTATGTGTGCAGTAAGAATTTCGAATAATAATAAACTTTTATTGATACAACTAAGAAATGCAACATGAAATATTCAGCGTGGCTTTTCGATAATGTACTGCGAAAAGCCACTTGCTGCTGTTTTGTTTATAATATCCGTTACACATAGTGTAATCATTTTTTTTTTTTTTCTTTCATTCTCAAAAATACTTTTCTTTTATTCGTTTAATAAACAGCAAAAATGCCATGTTGCGCATAACATTTGTACAAATAGAAACCTCTTTGACATCTGTCTCCACGCGTAGGAGCCGGGCATTGTCTTAGCGTAACTTCGACCGTATTTGTACCAAAAATTGGACCAAATGCCGCTCTAACGTTTGCAGGCTGTACCCTACCATTTACGAAGACACCACTTTGCTGCATAAAACAATTTGCAAAACATTTATCATTTCGATTAACATTTCGGAAATTTCCATCACGTAATCTTTTCGCTCTTTGCATGGTGATGCCTGTCTGAGTGGCGCAGGATCGAACCTTTGCAAGTGATGCATCCCTGGCGGGTCCAGTTAAGTCCACACACTGTTGAGTTAGAAATATTAAAGTAGAAATTTTAAGCTTGAATATAAATTTTTATTAATGATATCACTTACGCTAGCGACAGCAATCAAAGCAAAAACAATTAAAAGTTTCATTTTGATATTTTAAATTCTAATTTTAAGTTTATTTGAATTTTTTGTTATAGCCTTACAACTATTTCGGTTGCTAAAGTGTTATGGTTCTGAGTTCTATGTGAGGCACGTTTTTATATGTTTTATTTATTTGTTTAGCTCTTCAAAAATCTCGAATTGAAATACATCTGTGTTTGCCCTTAACTAAACAGTTTCAAACCTATGTTCTGAAATTCAAAATCACTTCCGCACTTTTTTCGAATTTAATAATTTTTAATTGAACAAGTGTTTTTCAAACTTTCAAAATTAAATCTAATATTCTATTTACAAAAAAAAAAAAAAGAAGTTATTAAACAAAAAAACGAGTTATAAAAAAATCGGAACCAAAACATAAACATATTTTTAAGCTATTTATATCGCATGATAAAAATAAATATACTCTAATGTAAACGGTTTGTAAACATAGCTTCAGGTATTTTCAGTAACCAGAAGTTTAAGATTAAAAAATAAAAAAATGTTTTATTTTCAGAATTGTACAAATATTTATTTAGCATAAATATGTTGAAAGTTTTAATTAGTTTTTTTATACCCGCCACACATAGTGTGAAGAGTATTTTCATTTTGTCAGAAAGTTTGTCTGTCCGTCTGTCTGTCTATCTGTCTGTCCGTCTGCATTTATGCGTTTCATTTGCTTAGTTTAAAAGAGAATGAGCTATAATTTGAAATTGAATTCTTTCTCAGTCCTTAGCAGTTCAAGTGTTAAAATCAAAGTGCCACACCCATTTTAAGGTATAGTCCCCAAACAAGCTAACCGCTTTTTTCGATTTTTTTGTATGAAAATGGTTATTATATATGAAAGTATCCACTCCAAATTGTGTAGAAATACTTCTTATGTCATCCAATGTCAAAACTAAGGTGCCACGCCCATTTTTAAGGTATAGACCCCATACGAATTTTTCGCCCGTAGTAATTATTTACGAATGTATTCTCTTCAACTTTGTTAAAAACATTTCTTATGTCTTCCTTTTTATACACTACTGATAAAATATAGCCTCCGTACAAAGTCACACCCCATTTTCTAATTGTTTTTCAAGAAAATTGGTAATATTCAGTCCTTAGGTTAAAATTTGTCCCCATTATTGTGTCTAAACTTTTTTTGTATCGGACTATTGGCTTTAAGCCATCTCTTCTCCAAATTTTATTTAAGCCAATGATGATCATTAATAAACGAAAGCAAAATATGAGGGAGATCGAGCGGGAGAAGCCTTTTGAGAATTCTTATACTGGAGCTGTTGTCGAGTAGGTTGATGGCGAGTGTGTTGGTATGCATGTCGAGCCGATTTATATATTTGTTATTTCTTGGTATACCCAAGGTACTCCGAGTTCCTCGCGTATCTCTTTGTTGGTGTGGAACACGTGAGCGTTTGACATAATCCTCAGCGCCTTGTTTTGAAATATTTGAATAATAGAACAGTTACTTCTGCTGGCAGTGCCCCAAATTGGGATACCGTAGGTCCATACCGGCTTTATAATGGCTTTATAGACTAAAAGTTTGCTCCTCAGCTTGACAGGTGACCTTCGTCCGATAAGCCATAAATGTTTTTTTTAACCTTTCATTGAGCTGTGCCTTTTTGGTGAGAAGGTGAGGAGGCCAGGTTAACCTTCTGTCAAGACCCAAGCCCAGATACTTGGCTGTAGCGCTGCATGGGATTGTACCTCCGTCAAGATGAACTTGGGGACAGTCACCCCTTCTTAAAGAAAAAGTCATTTGAGTGGACTTCTCAGGGTTCACTACAATGTTCCACCTCTTGAGCCAAGTAGAGAAGATGTCGAGTTGCCTTTGAAGGATTCCAGAAGCAACCTGTGGGGAAAAGTCGGAAGCCATGAAAACCGTGTCGTCTGCATACGTAGCGACCAGCAATTTGTCTTCCTCTATAAAATGGAAGTCGGCTGTATATAGTGTGTAAAGGACTGGTCCTAGAATACTTCCCTGTGGAACTCCGGCTCTAATATCTTTTATTTGGGAATTTTCTTCAACACGTCTAACGAAGAAACTCCTGCGCTCAAGGTAGGACCTAATAAAGGTATAGTATGGGGCTGGCAGGATCGTCTTAAGTTTGTGAAGCAGACCAGCATGCCACTAATGTCGAAGGCTTGCTTTACATCAATAGAGTATAGCAGCCATACTCAAGTTAAAGTCTATTTCTCCGAAAGGTTCGATAATCTAAGCAATTGTAAAAAAATTTTTAAACATGGACGTAAACACAACTATAGTGAAAACACGCTGTAATTTTGCAAGAACTTTCTTTTTAAGTTTTATGGATTATAAGTTTTTAATATATATAGTATGCTGAACGAAACTATTATAAAATTTTAACTTTATTTACTCTGTCGAGTAGGCTTATATTTATTTGATTCAATTATCGTTTTTGTTTATTTATTTTGAAGTATGTAAACAATTGACAACTGTTTGTCAGGAACACAATTAAATAAATAAAAAACTGAAGCATCATTGTGAGTAGACAAATTTAATTGTAAAGGGTGATTTTTTAAGAGCTTGAGAACTTTAAAAAAAAACAAGAAAAACGTTAACTTCGGTGGAACCGAAGCTTAAATACCCGTCACACGAATCTTTGAATAGTTTATGTGGTATCATCAGTGGTTTAAATATATTTATAAATATATGTTCGAAAATAATTACTTTTTGATACATTTGTTCGAAAATAATCGATAAGTTTGTATGGGGACTATGGCTAAAAATGGGCGTGGCACCTTGGTTTTGTTATTGGATGTCATTAGAAGTGTTTTTTTTCCCAAATTTGAGTGAATATTCTCATAAATAATACCTATTTTCATATAAAAATCGAAAACGGGCGTTTAATTTGTATGGGGGCTATAGCTAAAAATGGGCGTGGCAGCTTGGATTTGACATTGGATGACATTAGAAGTATTTTTACCCAACTTGGAGTGACTACATTCATAATTAATAGCTATTTTCATATAAAATTCGAAAATGGTCGGAAAGTTTGTATGGGGGCTATAGCTAAAAATGCGCGTGGCAGCCTGGAATTAACATTAGATGACATCAGAAGTATTTTTTACCCAACTTGGACTGACTACAATTATAAATAATAGCTATTTTCATAGAAAAATCCGAAAAAAACGGTAAGTTTGTATGGGGGCTATAACTTAAAATGGGCGTGGCACTTTGATTTTAACACTTGAACTGCTTAGGACTGAGAAAAGCTTAAGTTCCGAACTTCAGGTCAATATCTTTAAAACTAAGCGAATGAATCGCATACATACAGACAGACGGACAGACAGACGGACAGACAGACGGACATGGCTAGATCGACTCGTCTCGTCGAGCTGATCAAGAATATATATACTTTATAGGGTCTAAGATGTCTCCTTTAATGCGTTACAAACTTTCTGACAAAATGATAATACCCTCCACACTGTGTGTGGCGGGTATAAAAAACGCATAAAATTTAAATTTAAAATTTAGATTGGTCCATGACATTTACTTTTGAAGATAATTTCATTTAAATGTTGACCGCGGCTGCGTCTTAGGTGGTCCATTCGGAAAGTCCAATTTAGGGCAACTTTTTCGAGCATTTCGGCCGGAATAGCCCGAATTTCTTCGGAAATGTTGTCTTCCAAAGCTGGAATAGTTGCTGGCTTATTTCTGGCGTCAAATCGCATGATCTTGGTGGCCAACTTACCGGTCCATTTCTTGAGATGAATTGTTCTCCGAAGTTTTCCCTCAAAATTGCCATAGAATCGCGAGCTGTGTGGCATGTAGCGCCATCTTGTTGAAACCACATGTCAACCAAGTTCAGTTCTTCCATTTTTGGCAACAAAAAGTTTGTTAGCATCGAACGATAGCGATCGCCATTCACCGTAACGTTGCGTCCAACAGCATCTTTGAAAAAATACGGTCCAATGATTCCACCAGCGTACAAACCACACCAAACAGTGCATTTTTCGGGATGCATGGGCAGTTCTTGAACGGCTTCTGGTTGCTCTTCACTCCAAATGCGGCAATTTTGCTTATTTACGTAGCCATTCAACCAGAAATGAGCCTCATCGCTGAACAAAATTTGTCGATAAAAAAGCGGATTTCGAACATTTCGAACCGAACACTGATTTTGGTAACAAAATTCAATGATTTGCAAGCGTTGCTCGTTAGTAAGTCTATTCATGATGAAATGTCAAAGTATACTGAGCATCTTTCTCTTTGACACCTTGTCTGAATCCCGCGTGATCTGTCAAATACTAATGCATGAAAATCCTAACCTCAAAAAAATCACCCGTTATAACTATTTTCTTGCAGCGTTTTTTATTTCTGTCTTTTTTTTTTTTTTCATTGTAAAAGTTAAATTCTTGATCAAACAAATGTGTATTTTTTTGAACAAAATAAATAAACTAAAAATGTAAAACAACTTTGTCGTTTCTATGCAAATATTTAATTTGAATAGCAGCTGCTTTCAATAAAACTAAAACTAGAGAATTTCCGGAAAAACCATTAAGTAAGCGTTGCACCTAGCTTCCAAGAGCTTTCGTATGATCATCAGCGGTGTACGTTATTTTTTTGCAAAAAGAAGAATCCAGAAAATTAAGATAACAATATCTCCAAAACGTTCGGCTTATAAACAAGAAGATTGCTGCAGTCAGCACGACTCGACTTTAAGATTTCGTGTAGCATCTTGAAAAATGATTACAAAGTATTTTTAATGGTATTTCCCATCTTTCTAGCAATTTACGAATACCAGTTTGGAAGAACGACACGTATGTTGAGGCAAATCATAAATCGAACAATTTTTCTCTACATAAGGGAACCGCAAATCGACTAGGTTATGAGTCAGCGCCCCAATAGATAATAAAAAAGTCAGTGAGTGGGGGAAACACTTTCTATACGACGGTTTCGAAGTACGATTTGACTGCATTAACGTATTAAAAATCGCTTATTTGTTTCGCTTAACATATTCCACACGTCTTTACTTCAGTGCTCGGCTCGAACGCAGAAATCGAGTTTGGTACCACTCTCTGTAAACGTTTATGGTATATGGTAGTGAGATATTTATGGTTTATGGTAGTGAGATATATAATGTCTTCTCGAGCAACCAGTAAAAGTCATTAACTTTTTTTTTTTTTTTCTCGTCAAAGAATATATTTGGCCAGCAACCCAGGGACTTACTACACGACTCGAAAGATAAAAAAAAAACTGCACAATTGTAACTGCCATGCCTGAAAGAAAATATAACCAAACCTAATATTCAAATAAAATCTTTTTATCTTATTTTGAGTAAATTTCTATTAGAGTTCGAATTCCTCGTTTTACTCTAGTTAGAATAAAATTTAATTCTTTGCAACAAAAATTTATAATTTAGTTTGCTTTCAAAAATAACAAAATTTTCTTCCTCTTTTTCATTTTTGTCTATTTTCCTTTGCCGCTAAAAAATACCAAACATTCAAAAAATGTATACTCACTCTTTGGGTACCATTTTTAAGATTCTTCATCTAGCAAGTTGCGCAGAATTTTTATATGCTGTACCAAAGTGTAAAAGGAATAATAGGGAAGTTTGTGCGAATGTATGTAACAGACAGAAGGAGGCTAGATGGACCATATGAAGTATATATATTCTTGATGAGCATTGAAAGGGAAGTCGAACTAGCTATGTCTGTCTGTCCACCTGCCCGTCCATCTGTCCGTCTGTCCATCATGCTGTCTGCCTCATAAAAAAAGTATTATCTCGGAGACTATGAGAGATAGCCCTACCATATTTGAAATTTAGACTCTTCTAAGCCGTCAAGTGTGTTCTTGCAAACGGTTTTTATCTAGTCCCATATTAAGGCTTTTATGTGGGCCTCGCCCATCGTCCGTTTTTTTTCAAACTTTTTTTTTAAACATGTATACCGAATTAAACTTCTCTCAAATACTTCTATGGGAGCCACGCCTAAAACTACGTACTTCCTTTTTTGTGTAAGTTGGACCAAAAAATAGACATCTACAAAATTAATTGAAATACGTGGAGTTGTTTCAGGAAATATTAGATGAATTAATTATTAATTCAATGGGGACAACGGTAGTGGTTTTGCTCGCGTTTTTTTTTTTTTTTTGCTTTTCTTTGGTGGCTAAATATAAATTTTTCAAAAAATGTGGGTTCAAATTTTGGAAATCAATTCAACCCAAATGTACGACTTTTTTTTCAAGGCTCTCATTAGGCCCCGGGTCAAAATTTTCTAAAATCACGTCTAAGTGCTCACCTGTATTAAAAAAAAAAATTGGTCAAAAAATCTATATTGGGTCCACATATGGGTCCCAGGTCCAAATTTCGAAATCCCTTGAAGATCTTGAACGCTAAAAATGTTTTTTAACCATCTTTCAAATGAGCCCTTTTTCAAGTCTCTACGTCTATTCACTCCAAAGATATGGCTTTTCCGATTTCAAGACCCCATTAGGCCCCGGGTCAAAATTTTCTAAAATCCCGTCTAAGTAATAAAAAAAAAAAAAAAATGGTCAAAAAAATCTATATTGGGTCCACATATGGGTCCCAGGTCCAAGTTCCGGAAATCCCATGAACACCTTGAACGCTAAAAATGTTTTTTAACCATCTTTCAAATGAGCCCTTTTTCAAGTCTCTACGTCTATTCACTCCAAAGATATGGCGTTCCGGTTTCAAGGCCCCAATTAGGCCCCGGGTCAAAATTTTTCAAATTTTTTTTCAAATTTTTTGTTGTTTGAGCATAATTTGACCTGCCATTCTGCCAAAGTGTCTGACTTTTTGAAGAACAAAAATGCTTTCTTAACAAAATTTAGTTGTACGACGTTACTCATCTTAGTATTAATATTATCATCGGTCCAAGCGAGATAGCTCTAATAAATTCGCCGCACAATTATTACTAACTACGGCAGAATTGCTATCAAGTTTTTTTTTTCTGTCTGCAAAATTCCTTTACTTAAATCTTTAATATATTATTTTCTAATACCAAAGTTCTTCGACCTTTTATTTATTTTATTTTTTTTTCTCCAACATTTCTTAGTTTTCATAAAAACGCCCATGTCTAGAACAACCCTTCTTATACATAAGAAGAAGAAAAAACAAGCCTTTTAAACGCGTTTTGCATGCTTGATTGATGAAACATTTGTACGCTTGCTTCGCTATTTTTCCGCATTTGAACACTAATGGCGCAAATATTAGAGACGCAAAATGAAATAAAATAAAATAAAACGAGTAAAAAAACCATAAAAAGGACAAACGTGACGCATATATGCAACTACTATAATATAAAATATATAATATTTGCAAACTACTTGAGCAGAACCCAAAAATATTTTATATTAAGCAGACATAACGCCGTCTATGTCTACGTCTACGGACGCGTCTAGTTTGCGTCTAGCCAAAGAGTTTGTCGTCTGAAACAAAAGCAACAAAATCACAGTTTATAATAAAATCATTTTAGAATTTATACACAAATGTGCCACTAAAAGACAGCTGTGCAATGTTTTGCATAGATTTTCAGATACATACAAAAAATGACTCACTCGGCTTTTACCAAAAATGTTGCTGAAACTATTATGGCAGCTTAAGAACGACAAAAACATAAACTTATCAACGAAATTTCGTTTGCAGTAGCACGTATTGAAAACTACTTAAAGGCAACTTGCAAGAAAATACAAAAAAAGAAAAAAACAAGGGTAGCTCCCCAAAAATCATGCAGCAGCCGTGCGCTATAGATAAGTATCATCACATGCTGCATGCTACTTTTTATTATGATATTTTTTTTTTTGGGGAAGTTGCAAAAATAGTTGTATCCATGTCTCCCTTAAGTTTGACATATTTAACAATTTTTTTCTTTTGCGGCTTATGCAGCAAATAAGCTTTTTGTATTGAGGGCTAAAAACAATGAAAAAATATTGCTAGAATCGATATCAAAAGCCTAAGGCAAAAAAAAAAAAAAACAAAGACGAAAAAGCCTGACGCAGTCAACACCCAAAGGACGCATAACGCAAATAATGAATTGGATTTTGATATCTAAATGAAATCTGAAAAACACAGAACAGCAATAGTAAAAGTAAGAGAAAGGGAGGTAAGGGGAGATAGTGAGTTGAAGAAGCTGTTACCATGAATTGAAAGTTATTGCTTGAAGCAATGAAAACGCGTCGAAAAGTTTAATGCAGCTGACAGCATACAACTACAACCGCAACAACAACAACAACAAACTTCCGCTGCGTACATACAAGCGTACGGGCTCAACTTCCGTTTCCGTTTGCAATGCTTTGACGATGCGATGCGTTGCGACGCCTTGGCAAATATTGTCGCTTAAGCACAGAGATATGCAACGAACCGCAAAATCAAGTGCAAGCTGTCTGCATAAATGAACAAATCGTCAAGAAGATGAAGAAAGTATCTGAAACGGTGTTGCAATACGTTTCGATTGAACTTCAATTGAAACGCAAGTCATATTCCCATAAAATTGCTTCTCTTTCCTTTCGATTATTATCAATGGCGAACACAACAACAACAACAACAACGCCGAAATGTCATACGCAATATAAACTGAAAGCAAGAGCAGCAAGTATTGAAAGCAGCAGCAAATTGAAGCTGTCAAATATGTTTCGTGCATGCATGCATGAGTGTCATCGTCATCGCCATATTCATGTCCTTGTCGTACTTCTTTTGGTAGCGCATTTTGGGATGTTGTGTCGCGTCGTTTGCTTTTTTTTTCACTTTTTTTTTCATAAACAAAGTTGATTGACATGTTGCTGATTGCTTGTCGTCTCCAACTTCTCCATATCTACATTTGAGTCCTTCTTATTCTATGCGTCTTATGTCAGCCACGCGTCGCGTCGCATCGCATCGCAACTGAAAGCGATTTTCAAAGTTTTATTAGCAGGCAACAGCAAGAAAAAAATTGTAAAAGGAAATTGTGCCTTTGCTATCACGAAATTTTCACCGCCGCTTGCATATGCATGTCGTATGATATTTTTTTTCAACTGTTTTTTTTTTTTTTTACTTCAATTTATACTAAGTAGCATAAATGTTGTTTGTTTGTTTGTTTCAGTTGTAGCGTTGTTCCTTTAGCTTGTTTTGCGTTGCGTTTAGTTTTCATAGTCGTTCTGGGAATTCGCAAGTGCGCTGTTGGAAAAAAAAGAAGAAAAATAAAAGAGAAAGAAAAAAATCGATGCAAAATGATTGACAGACAGACTGACTTGGCTGACACTGATATGGCGCGACATAAACAAGTCGAAAGAAATCGTTTTGATTCGATTTTTTAAGCAATTTGCATAACTTGTATAAATTAACACAATTTCTTGGCTATTTATTTCTAAAAAAAAAAACTCTTTAAATTGCTTTGATTATTTTATATTCTTGATATAAAAGTTTAAAGCAAGAAATTGGAGAAAAACATGGAGTGATTATGCAATGAAAACGGTTCGATGTTGCCGTATATTTTGTTGTTTGTTTTGTTTGCGAAATTGACGCATTTTTAATAAAAATTTAAGAAAAATAAAACTAGTTGCTATTTTGCTGCATATAGAGCAGGTAGATCAACCGGCACTGCCCTAGTATACTTGACTGGGGTAATTAAAAACTCATTCGAATACAAAGAAACCACTATTTGTGCCTTCTAAGATATTGAAGGGGCGTTTGGCAACACAAACCACGATATAATACACAAGGTCCTAGTAGAAAGAGGGTCGAACCGCTAGTGGTCGACTGAGCACGAGCATTAGGGTACAAACCGTCAAAGATTGTCAGAAGGGGGTGTGCTATCACCTCTGCTATGGAGTCTGGTTATAGATGGCCTATTAACTAGACTAAGTAGCAATGGCATACAATGTCAGGGTTATGCAGATGGTATTTCAATCATTGCAAAAAGAAAAATATGAGGAAACCCTCTGTGATATAATTAACAGGGGTCTAAGTATAACTCAAGAATGGTGCAGGGAGGTCGGACTTAACATAAATCCGGCCAAATCTGTCATTGTACCATTCACTAGGAAGTATAAGCTACCAAGACTCAAGGCGTTTGTACCAAGAGGTGTGGAAATACCTTATAGCACAGCTGCAAAATACTTGGGATTAACCATGGATAGTAAACTTCTCTGGAAAGGCCACACAGATGATGTAATTCAAAGATGCACTAAGGCCATGTTTGTATGCAGAATTTAGCAGGAAAATCCTGGGGATGCAAACTCAGTACCATGCTATGGCTATACAACATGGTAGTCAAACATACACTCCTATATGGGGTGATTGAGGGGGGAGATAGGTCGAACCAACCTACGACCAAAAAGAAAACTTGAGCCATTACAACGACTAGCATGCATAGGCATCACTGGGGCGATACGTACCTGTTCTACAGCACTTGAAGCACTTCTAAACCTGACACCACTAGACATAGAAGTGAACCAAAGGATGAGAAGCGGACGGGAGGGTCTCAACTTCTATCAATGACTATGGGCACTTTAACCAAAAAGGTACAACATTGACAAAGACTTTAACATCAGACGGTCAAGCAAGATGAATGGACATCCGAAAACGCTTACAAAATGAAACCACAAACTATCAAGTGGTATACACAGTCGATTCACTCAGCGACGAAGGCACCGGTTTGGGTGTTGCTGGCCCAAGAACCGAACTATGGGAGTCCCTGGGCAGATACACCAGCATCTTCCAGGCAGGAACTAGAACAAACTGTATTCAGATGCAGTCAGGCAGCCCTTAAGGCGCTGCAGTCAGACACAGTAAAATCTAAACTAGTACAAGAGACTATAGCCACCCTAAATGTACTAGGACAAAACAACTGGGTACAACTGTTGTGGGTACCAGGACATACAAACATCCCTTATTGTCCCATTGGAAGCCACACACTTAATGAGACAATACGTAATGATAGAAAACGTGACAGGGATGAACTCAGGATTTTAAGCAGGGCATGCGACAGGCCAAATAGTTAAAAGAGGGATTCAAATCTAAGGTTACCAAAGCATTGGTTAACCTGGATAGAACTCAGCTAAGGATCATGAGAGGGCTCTTAACAGGCCACTGTAGACTTAAGAAACAGCTACATGTAATGGGTGTAGCAAGCTCTCCTGTGAGCCGATTCTGTGGTAGTAAGGAGAAAACACCTATCCATATTCAATCAGAATGTGTAGCTACGTCCAGAAGTAGAATGTTATTGTTAGGAAGTCACACACTTTCCTTAGAGCAGGTTAGGAAAACCGAACCTATAAAAATGATTAAATTCATTCAAAGAATAGGGCTAGATTCAGAAATTCAGCAAGTAAGGGTGTACAATATATCTTTATAGGTAGCATAAAGCAATAATAATAATATTACGCTTGAAGCCTTAATTCTCTAAAGACTTTATGAGATGATTTATTCCAAAACTCTAGTTTTTATTCCTTTTGCTCCAATAAAACCGCAGAAAATATTCGACACATTAAAAATATCGATTTTATTGTTTATTTTACAATATTAAAAGTAAAAGATACATTTTAGGGGTTCCCAAAAACAAATCACTTTGGAATGACCCATAAATATATATTGGAGAAACATATTTCATTTATATGTAAAGTATGAATGATCCGAAACATTCTTTATGCAAGTACAAATTATGTACTTGCATAAAGAATGTTGTGCTTAATTTAAACACGAATGTGATTGATATGCCTTTTAATATGTTTTGTTGTTTTCTTTCTGTGTATTACACGTAAAATACTAATTAGCTAAATAAGTGCTATTTTAAAGATTTTCTTAAAACAAATAAAAATTTATTTTGCACTATTTTGTATTAAATTTGCTAATTAAAAATGTTATACTTTAATTTGCAACGGTATTATAAATTCTTTTTAATATTTATATGTATAAATTTATTTAACATTATTATTTTCATTTATTTTAGTAAAAAATGTCAAATAAGTTTGTTCGTTTGCTACTCAACGTTCTGTTAATATGTGCAGCAGAAAATGCATTGAGAAATGTTCGACGTTATTCGAAATCGAAACCACGCATTCACTATGGCAAAGAGGTCGTTGTTGAAGATTATCCTTTTATGGTGAAAATACTTCATTGGAGTGGAAGGATGCAAGCGACTTGTGGTGGTTCACTTATAACTAAAAGTGTATATTAACAGCAGGACATTGCGCACAAGAAATACCTTCATATAACTATACAATAGCAACGATAATTGGGTCTAATAAAATCAGAAGAATTAGAAAAGTGCAACAAATTTATGTACCAACTTTTATAACGATACTACGCTTGATAATGATATATCCATAATGAAAGTTGGTCATCCAATAAAATCAGACGAGGCAGAAATTATTGAATTGGATTTAAGACATCGTTATCCAGAAGAATTTATAACTCTTGGTTGGGGTCTTAAAGCGAAAGATGAACCAGATCAAGCAAATCGAACTTTACGTATGCTTAAAACAAAATCCTTACCAATAAAATCGTGTAAGAAGCTAAGTGTGTTTGTGCTATCCAGTATGCTTTGCGCCGTACCGCATTATATAAAGACAGATACTGGCGATTCTGGTGGTCCTGCGATATCAACTAAAACTAATAAGCAAATTGGTGTGGTTTCATGGAGTGATAAAAGTGATAAATTAAAAGAAAACCTTGTGTTTGTTTTTGCTCGATTAGGTAGTCGAAAAATAGCTAAATTTGTTGAAACAATCAAAGCAAAATATTGTTAAAATTAAATTTTTTTTTTTTTTTAATATTAAATATTCTTTACTCATAAAGTATCTTATTGATAAAACAAAACAAACATTTTAAAGTCCGATAAATAGGTACATAAAGCAAATTGCAACCTTTCGGTAACAGGAAACAGCCAGAAGATGGCATGATAGACCCTACAAAGTATAAACATATATTTTTGATCAGCTTTAATAAAAGTGTCGAACTACCAATGTCTGTCTGTCCGTCCATCTGTCTTGCTGTCTGCAGTAAGAGAGAGATCATCGCAGCGACTTTAAGAGAGATAGACCCAGCATATTTGCAGCTTAGACTCTCCTGAGCGATGAAGAGTGACCTATAGACCATGTGTTTGACCATGTGTTTGACCATGTGTTTTTATCCAAATTGAAGTGAATATATTCGTAAATAACACATATTTTTATAAAAAAAAATTCGAAAATGGGCTGCAAATTTGTATGGAGGCTATACCTCAGAGTGGGCGTGGCAAAACTGAATTTAACATAGAGACTACCTAGGACTGAGAAAAACTTTACTTTTAAGTTTCAGCTCCATATCTTTAAAACTGAGCGAATGAATTACCTCGCAACAGACAGACAGACGGACGGACAGGGCTAGATCGACTCGTCTCATTGAGCTGATCAAGAATATATATACTTTATGGGGTCTTCGACGTCGCCTTTAATGCGTTACAAACTTTCGGATAAACTATCCTTTCTGAATGTAACGGTTACAAAAAAACCATTTTCTTGTGTTCAAAATTGAAAAAATTTTTAAAATTTTTCAATTTGCATAACTTTTTAAACATATTTTTACGCTACACCTGATTAAATACAAACTAAATAACCATGAAAATTGCAATTTTATTGTATGCTAAGGGGAAACCGGGGGGCTTGAAGCAACTGTTTTTTTTTTTTTTATAAATGGCATTTATCACTATTTTTTTTTGTTTTTTTTTTTTTTTTTTTGATTGTAGCGCCACCAAAATTAGTTGGGGCTAATATAAAAACATACTAAAAATGCCAGTTTTTTTTATTGCATCGTAAATCCAAAAATATGTTGGGGGACGCTTTTTTTATTTTTTATTTTTTGATTGCAGCGAGTCCACAATTTTAAGGAGCTAATAACGGGTGACTTTTTTGAGGTTAGGATTTTCATGCATTAGTATTTGACAGATCACGCGGGATTCAGACAAGGTGTCAAAGAGAAAGATGCTCAGTATACTTTGACATTTCATCATGAATAGACTTACTAACGAGCAACGCTTGCAAATCATTGAATTTTATTACCAAATCAGTGTTCGGTTCGAAATGAGAAAATCCGCTTTTTTATCGACAAATTTTGTTCAGCGATGAGGCTCATTTCTGGTTGAATGGCTTCGTAAATAAGCAAAATTGCCGCATTTGGAGTGAAGAGCAACCAGAAGCCGTTCAAGAACTGCCCATGCATCCCGAAAAATGCACTGTTTGGTGTGGTTTGTACGCTGGTGGAATCATTGGACCGTATTTTTTCAAAGATGCTGTTGGACGCAACGTTACGGTGAATGGCGATCGCTATCGTTCGATGCTAACAAACTTTTTTGTTGCCAAAAATGGAAGAACTGAACTTGGTTGACATGTGGTTTCAACAAGATGGCGCTACATGCCACACAGCTCGCGATTCTATGGCCATTTTGAGGGAAAACTTCGGAGAACAATTCATCTCAAGAAATGAACCGGTAAGTTGGCCACCAAGATCATGCGATTTGACGCCTTTACACTATTTTTTGTGGGGCTACGTCAAGTCTAAAGTCTACAGAAATAAGCCAGCAACTATTCCAGCTTTGGAAGACAACATTTCCGAAGAAATTCGGGCTATTCCGGCCGAAATGCTCGAAAAAGTTGCCCTAAATTGGACTTTCCGAATGGACCACCTAAGACGCAGCCGCGGTCAACATTTAAATGAAATTATCTTCAAAAAGTAAATGTCATGGACCAATCTAACGTTTCAAATAAAGAACCGATGAGATTTTGCAAATTTTATGCGTTTTTTTTTTTAAAAGTTCGCTCTTAAAAAATCTCCCTTTATAATAAAAACATAAATAAAGGAAATCATTTTTTTTATGGAAGATTATAAGATCGACTTTATTAAGGAACCGAATGTGCCTAATGGTTTGTTTTAGTGTAATGTTAATTTACTTGCAGTGTTGCCTTAGAAATGCAATCGGTTTCGGGCACATCGGTTGAATGGTTTTAACATCCATAGCGGACATAGAAACATTATTACCATTTTATATAGATAGAAGATAGATAAAATGTTAAGCAATTTCGAAAAAAATGCACAGCTTTTTTAATAGAGTTGGAACCTTTAGAATATATCGATATTTATCGAAACTAAATTAAATTAAATTCAGTTTTTTACCATTTTATTTTCATAAAAGATTTATAATTTTGTAATAAAAATATGAAAAATAATAGAAAATGATAAATACAAATGCAAATATTTGTGAAAAGTTCCAAAAAATATATATTTTTTTTTTTTGTTTATAAAATCAATTAAAACTCTGTGTAAACTTTACACAACTTTTATTAGAAAATATTGTGACAAAATAAGCTTAAAAACTAACAAGCACTCTGGGCAAGTATACAAAATAGCAAATATTCATTGATTCAATAACGAAAAACTTAACAAACCAACCAGCGAAAATTTAATATAAATCACTAAAAAATTACATATTACTACGCGTACAAGCGTAACGAGCATAAACTAGTCACTGATTGGATTTTAAATAATAAAAAAGCGAAAACACTCATTTAAGCATTTGTGTGTGCCGAAAAAGCCAAAACGAAAAAAACAAAATTAATTTCGAAAAAAACAAAAATTCAACGCCAAAAAGTATGCACACCGACTACCTCTATGAAAAACTAAAACCTTTTCGTTGAAAAAACCGCAAAATTGTATGCGTTTATCGTAAATTAAAATCAAATAGCAGCAAAAATATAAAAGCTGGTCTGGCATGCATGCGAAGTGTATACAATTCAATAGAAATTTATCATTATAAAATTTTCGAAAATGCATTAAAGTGTGCAATGTGCTCTAACTGCTAACTGCTGTTAAGGTTTTTTTTTTTTTTTTTTTTTTTTGTGCCATTCTAAACAACTTTTCGACTAAATATGAAAACTGTGGGCTTACAAATGCAGCAGAAATATGCAATGATGTGCAACGATTATGATGCGCACGAGTGCAGCAGGCACTGTTGCATTGTTGTCCTTGTTGTCGTTGTTGTTGTTTTTCTGGTACACATACTCATATGTTTTTTTTTTTTTTTGGAAAATTGCAGCAACAATGCAGCTTAGTTTTGTACCGCTGCAGCTCCTATATGTATGCAACAATATTTATGCTTCGCTGCAGCTCGCTCGTTGACTGCACCCGCATTGCATTGCATCGCAACGCATCCCATACGTTTCGATTCGTTGCATCGTTGCTGCATTTTTGGCATTTTGAGTTTTTGAGCCACCAATTAGCAACGCAAAACCATGCATTACTCTTTCCTCAGTCCGTCTGTCTGTCTGTCTGTCTGTGTCTGAATCAAAAGAGTTGCTGCATAATTTTTGCACACACACATTCATATTAAGTACGCACGAGCGAGTGAATGAACAATATTTTTGGCTAACATTTTCGACATATATGCACTAATATGTATCCTGTTTACAGCAATATTCAGCAATATTATGTTGAACTTTGGTTATTGTTAAATTAATTTGTCTAAAATATTCACTGTTCATTTGCGTTGCAGCTGCGATATTTTATTAAAATTTATTTGCCACCAAAAACAACAACAACAACAAAAAATTAAATAAAAGCGACAAAACGCAATCAATTTGTTACATTAAAAGTGTATATCTGTGTGTGTGTGGCGTATATGTCCTTTCAGCCTTTTGCTGTCTGGTCTGCGCGCACTTATTGCTTCGCTACTTATTGTTTATGAAACAGCGGCAATTGCTTTTAATTATGGTGTTAATATCTTTTTTTCAATAAGCTTACGATAAAATGGGAAAAAAAAATAAATATAAAACATTACAAAACGATAACCAAAACTTTCATGCGCTTCACATAGCCCTTTTTAAACGAAGTTGCAATCACTTATAACAAAAAAGAGTTGTTCTAATATTAAAAACAAATAAATGAACTGAGATTTTGAAATTATATCATGAACCAATTGTTCTTATATGAAGAACGAGCTGTACTTATATGAATATTTGAAATTGAACGTATACCAAGACAAAATATTCTTAAATTTAGAACAAATTGTACATATGCTAAGCTTACAACTCGTCAAGCTTACAAAGTATATCAAGAAAAATTGAAGTTATATTAAGGACGAAAATGAACGAATATCAAGAACAAAATTATCGTATATCGAGAACGAGCTGAACTAATATAATTGAACTAATATAAAGAACTAATTATACATATATTCAGAACGAATTGAACTTATATAAAGAACGAATTGAAGTTTTTCAAGACTTATATTAAGAAAGAATTGAGCTTATATAAAGAACAACCTGGGCTTCTATAATGAATGAATTAAACTTATATCAAGAACAAGTTGAACTTATATGAAGAAAGAACTTATGAACTTATGTCAAAAACGAAATGTGGTTATATCATGAACGAATTATACTTACATTCAGAACGAATTGAACTTATATAAAGAACGAATTGAAGTTTTTAAATACTGAATTAAACTTTTATTAAGAACGAATTGAGCTTATATAAAGAACGAATTGAACACATATGAAGAAAGAATTGAACTTGTATCAAGAAGGAATTGTGTTTATATCAAAAACGAAATGTTATTATATCATGAACAAATTGAACTTATATTTAGTACGTAATGAACATAAATCAAGAATAAAACGAACTTATATCATGAACGAAATTTTCTTAAATTTAGAACGAATTGTACATATGCTAAGATTTCATTGAAAGTATATCAAAAAAAAATTGAAGTTATATTAAGAACGAAATGAACGAATATCAAGAACAAAATTAACTTATATCGAGAACGAGTTTTACTTATATTAAGAACTACTAGAACTTTTGAGCTTGTATCAAGATTAAATTGAACTAATATAAGAAACTAATTATGCATATATTCAGAAAGAATTGAACTTATATAAAGAACGAATTAAAGTTTTGGAAGAACGAATTGAACTTGTATAACGAACATATATCAGGAACGAATTGTACTTATATCAAGAATGAATTATACTTATATTCAGAACAAATATAAAGAACGAGTTTTTCAAAAATTTTATTAAGAAAGAATTGAGCTTATATA
Organism: Leucophenga varia; assembly: GCA_018903435.1. Taxonomy (NCBI): domain Eukaryota; kingdom Metazoa; phylum Arthropoda; class Insecta; order Diptera; family Drosophilidae; genus Leucophenga; species Leucophenga varia. Next base: position 131,810 of record JAEIFJ010001040.1, read on the forward strand.
AAGAACGAACTGGACTTCTATAATGAATGAATTAAACTTATATCAAGAACAAATTAACCATATATGAAGAAAGAATTTAACTAGTATCAAGAAAGAATTGTGTTTATATCAAGAACGAAATGTAATTATATCATGAACGAACTCCACTTACATGAGGAACGAATTGTATATATACTACGATCGAAATGAACGTAAATCAAAAACGAAATGAACTTATATTGAGAACAAAAGAACGATTTGCACTTATATTAAGAACGAATTGCACTCATATTAGCAACGAAGTGTAGGGGAGGGGGCCAGTTGTGACATTTTTCGACCTAAAAAAGTTATCCTGAAAAAATTTGTTCCAAAATTTTTGAGTAACTCAAATAAACATACTTTCTTTGGAGAAAAGTTGCGTTTGGTTAATAGTTAAATGTTAAACTTCTTAATTTTTCATTGAAATTCACTGAAATGAAAAATTAAGAAGAAGAAGAAAACCCGCGTCACAACTGGGCCCCCTCCCCTACATATATTAAGATCGAATTGAACTTTTATTAAAAACGAATTGGATTTTTATAATTATTTATTATTTATACCAAGAATCAATTGTACTAATATCAAAAGTATTGTGCTTATATTAAGAACGACATTGAACTTGTTCAGGAGCGAATTAATGCTTGTAACAAACTTTAAAGGTAAATTAATATACCATAATACTTTTAGTGAAGTGTATTAAAATCATATATGCATATGAGCTTGAATTGTTCGTTCTTATCAACAATTTTGCATAATGGTTTTATGTTAAAATATTATTCATTATAATGTTTCATAAGTGCATAACCCAGCTGACATTTTGTCGACTGAAATAAAAAAAAAAATAATAAATTTTATATTTACTTCAGAGATGGAGTATAATTTTTTTTATAATCTTGAAACAAAATGTTTGCTGGGTTATTTTCACTTTACCAATTGCGTTAATACACATTGATTTGCATTAATACTAGCATTTATTGTATTTAAATTATTTTTTTATTGTTTATTTATTTTATTTAAATGAAAAATTGAAAAAAAAAAAAAAAATCGATATTTAAAAAATAGCTACAAAGCACAATAACCAATTTATGCTCATTTGTCAGTAAAATGATTTTAATTAAGTGAAATTCAATATAAAATATATAGGTAGTTTCTTCTTTTTTTTTTTTTTTTTTTTTTAACAAAGTACTTCATTAAAAATGCATTTTTTAAAGCTTAATTTTCCTGAAACGAATGACACTGCACAGCACTCATGTATAAATAAAGTTGCTGTTATATTTCCATGCAAATTTCTTTGTCATACATAAAAATAAATATCGCATTTCCAACGAAATATCAAACAAATAAGAGCAATAAAAAAGAATTTGGCTGTGTTAAAATCGAAGCTGCAATGCACTTCACAATTAGATATGAATGTGTTACATAGCGTGTTACATATGGCTTTTCCCAGTACATTTCGGAAAAGCCACTCTGAAATTTTTGTTAATTTTACTAATTCTATTGCCTTTAGTTATATTTAGTAGTTAATACATATATAGACACAGTCAGACACAGTGCATATCCATTTTGTATTGGGCAAACTTTATATCCAAACTAAGGCAATTTGCTTCAAATACAAAGCCGTTTAACTTTAAAATTCTGTGCATTCTAATAAACTTTTTCATTTTTTTCATTGAAATGATTTGCAGACAGTGCTACAATGCGTGTTACAAGTGGCTTTTCCCAGTACATTTCGGAAAGCCACTTTAGCACTAGTTAATCTTACTAATTCGGACACAATGCATACCCTTTTATGTGTTTGTCAAATTTTATATCCAAACTAAAGCAATTTCCCTTAAAATATAAAGCGTATAACTTAAAAATTCTGTGCACATGTTGCATTCTAACAAATTTTATGCGTTTTTTCGCGAAATGATTTCGATTATTGTATTTCTTTTGTCAATCATCCATTTTTTTTTATAGAAATACATAAAATATACAAGAGAAAAAAACAAAGAGAAAGTGATATAATTTAATAATGTGCCGATGATGACGCTGTTGAAGATGATATCCTCAGTGAAAACGCATTAAATATGCATTAATATTGACTAAACTCCAAAAACAAAAACCCCAAAGCAAAACGATATAAATATAAAAAGAACTCAAACGAAATAACAAAGCCGGAAATATTCAAAAATATTAAAAAAAGAAAAAACTGAACGCAAACAAGCAAACCGAATCGTATTGTTTGCAAAAAAAAAAAAAAAAAAGAAAGGAAAAATGCGTTGCATGAATATTTTTCTTTATATTTTCGAACATAAAATTAATGCAATTTGCAATTTAATACGACAAACGAATGACAAAATTTGAGAATGGAATATTTTCATTTCAATTTTTTTTTTTTTGCTATGTTTCCTAAAAAGCACATAACATGCTGCAGGATTAGCAGAACATTTTGCTTAAAATCGAAGCACGATTTTTATGGAATATTATTTAAATATAAATTGTCATAACTTTTTTGATTGGGTTGTCGTTTTTTGTTTTTTTGATGCGTAAATATTTTTATGCCAATGCATATTTAAGTATTTCCAATATAATGTGAAAATCGTGATGTAATTTAATATTTGATTAGAAATTTAGTCGTGGGAGTTGTTGGTTTTTTATAGGTTCGAAATGCATAATTGATCTTTTATATGCATTTATATGGAGATTGATGTTTGACAGTCGGCTTTTTCATTTATACATTTATAAAGCCAAATGCGTCTTAAAATCCTTACTCATGTGCTGCTCAGTTATGTCATAAATCGCCTAAAAGAGGGTCTTCACTTTAGGGATTCTCAATAAAATTCAGAAATGATAATGGAAGCTCAGAGAGTAAAAGTGCGTGAAATTGGACATGATACAGCAATTCCCGCGATGACTGTTACCTCTTCAGAGAAGTGTTTGGTACTGTTTAGCTAAATAAGGAACTAGTTTTGTAGCCGTAACTGAGCAATAAATCGTTCAGAGACCAAGGAACTATCAAAGCACACACAACGCTTCAAGCAGTCACAGTTTTAATGAAAATGACAACAAAAACCAAGCTTGGTTCTTGATTCGTACACGTTTCAAGCTTCCAAAATTGCAAAAAATTGAAATACTTCGTAATTGTATACCCGATATAATCTAGATTTAAATTTTCGGGTTTAAATTTAGTTGCTAAAACAAAAAAGTTGAAATAGTTCGGAAAATTTATAGTGAGGGTTGTTGATCTGGTCGAGTAAAAATAAAACTGCATGTTTGGAATTGGAATTGAGATAATCCTTTTCGAACGAAAGACATCGTGACAGACAAACGAACGGACAGACGAACATAGGTATATCGACTCTCCTATCAATGGTGATCCAGAATATTTATACTTTATGGGGTCTCCCATGCCACTTTCTGTCTAATACATACTTTTACACAAACGCAATATAGCCTCCCACTGAACCAAAAAGCGAGCATCTGGCGAGAGTATCGCCAAACTATCGCGCTCGAGCTCGAATATGATATATGAAACGAGAGTCAAGCGAGAGTTTTTTCTCCATAATTTTTGTTCAGTGGGTATATATTAAAAATTTAAACAGGCGCCTTTAAGGGGTTATATACAGTTAGGAGGTCGAGAAAAAAGCATTTTTCAAGAATAAAAAATAATTATCGGGAACGTTGATATTGCCAATTTTGCAGAGGTCCGTAAAAAAAAGGCCTTTTGCGGTGTGCACGATATCTCTGGACTGGATCATCCAAAATTCAAAAACCAAATAAATTTCAATAATATAATAAATAACCTTGTGATTAATTGATGGAATTAGACAAAAAAATTTTTTGACAAAATAGCGGCTACTCAAAGCAAAAGGTTCGATTTTCAACCAAAATTCGGATCTTTAATATTTTATAAAAATAAGAAATTTTCATCGGATAGGGAAATCCTTCGATTAATTACTAAAAAATATAATTAAGAAGCTTGTGTAAAAATTTCAGACCGATCGGTTCAGCCGTTTCTGAGAAATCTTGCTCACCGACTTTGAAAACACCGTTTCGAGAAAAACGCGTTTAAAGTTTTAAAGCACTTTACTTTACTGCGAGATCTCTCGGCGCGCCTTCACTAATGTGTCTATAACTTTGAAAATATTCGTCGAATCGACTTGAAATTTTGTGTGTGTATACTTAGATATATATATATTAAGAAAATGCAAAAAAAAAAATAAATCGATTTTTTTGAAAATCCTAACTGTATATAACCGGTAGTTTCCATAGAAAAGATCAAAAGTTGCAAGTCAAGTTTTGATTTTGTTCAAAGTTGGTCAATTTGTAGTATTGGGGGTAGTAATAGCTCAGTAAAGTATTTTTGAAAAATTTTCAAAATTTTGGGAATTACGTCACTTTTAATTTTGGCCCTTTATTTTTTCAAAGTCTTGTAATTTAAAGAGTTTTCAAACCGATTTCAATGAAATTTATAGGGCGTGTAGAGAAAATTGTAAGGTTTTTAATAAATTTGAAGTGAATTTAAAAAGTTTAAAAATTCATGTAGAAAAAACACAAAAAACTTCTTAAACCTTTTTTTCTATGTGTGCTAATTCATATTTTTTATTTTCGTCACAATATAATGAAAGCTTATTATTTTACCTCTTTATTTTAAAAAAAAATCGATGGAGGGTCTTTTTTGTCAAAAGAGGGTATACGCTGCACGCCCCCTATCCTATGTGCATAACGGTTTCTCCGTTTCATTGACGAAACCGCTCGTAACGTTCATAAATGAAACTGAGAAACGTCGGATAAAAGACGTGCCGCGTAACACTCTCGGTTGAAAACTCTTTAAATTACAAGACTTTGAAAAATAAAGGTCCAAAAATTAAAAGTGACGTAATTCCCAAAATTTTGCAAATTTTTCAAAAATACTTTACTGAGCTATTACTACCCCCAAATACTACAAATTGACCAACTTTGAACAAAATCAAAAACTTGACTTGCAACTTTGATCTTTCGAATGGAAACTCCCAACCCCTTAAACATAAGGCTTGGCGTTGTGAGTTATGAGGTCACGCGACCCCAAATGCTTCAAAGTCAGAGAATGCTTCGAGTTCGAATCCCGGGCTAGGCAGTAAGTTGAAATTTTTATAAGTTTATTAATAAAATAAAATGTATTTAGAAATTATATGGAACAAAAATATTACAAAAACAAGAAAAAAAGTTAACTTCGGTTGGACCGAAGTTAATACTATATACCTGTTACACAACATTTGACGTGGATCGACCTTCGTGTGCAGCATTTGTATTAAATTTTATTTCAAAATAGTAAACAAATTAAATATATTCTTAAAAATTTATGAGTTTGCGGTCCGATTTTTACCAATTTTAAACTGAAGATTTGGCTTAATATACGAAGCATTTGTACCATATTTGAAGCCATTTGCTTTATAAATAAATTTTTTCTTATAAGAACTTGACAAAACGTTATTCTTTTCTATGGGAGCAATATGTAATAGTGGGCGTGGCACATTGATTTTAACATAGAAACTACACAGGACCTAGAAAAGCTTAAGTTTAAAATTTCAGCAAAATATGTTTAAAACTGAGCGAATAAACCGCGCAGCAACACACAGACAGACGGACAGACGGACAGACAGACGGACAGGGCTAAATCGATTCGTCTTGTCGAGGTGATCAAGAATATATGTATATACTTTATAGGGTCTACGATGCCTCCTTTCATGCGTTACAAACTTTCCGACAAACTGAATATACCTGTTTACACAAGTGTAACAGGTATAAAAATTGTTTCTGCACTAAAATACAACAAAAAAAAATCGACAATCTTGCAATCCACTTGTGGACAGCAAAAGAAGGTCCCACCTTGCAATCCACTTGGGATACAGAGTGGGGCTAGTCTACCGTCTACCGTGGATTGCCGAGTGGACGGTCACTGCCACAAGTAAGCGGCGAACTATAGGGTATATACTTTATAGGGTCTCCCATGCCTCATTCTGCATGTTACATAAATTTGTACAAACTTAATATACCCTTTTACCCATTGGGTACAGAGTATAAAAATATTTTGGAAAATGGTTTAAAAAATATAATTTTTTTAAAAATATGTTTTTAGAAGAAGCCTATTTTCACAGAAATTTAAAAAATTAATTTTTTTAATGGTTACAAAGTGTAGTTTTGTGAAAAATTTGTGAATGTAATTCAAAGTTCTTAAACAGAGGAGACATTTATTTGAAGTTAAAATTTTCACATTTGGGAAAGAAAGAAGTGATCTTTCACATGTTTTTGCTAAAAACTGCTAGCATATTATCCAATTTTAGTCTGCTGCGACTATTATCTGTTGCCAAACAAGAAGTTATATATTTTGGTCGAATTAGAAGATTTTGAGGACCATTAAAAAACCTATAATTTGAATGTGGTAATCCAATTTAGAAAAGATTTTTGGGTTAAAAAAGGAAACTATGATTTTTTTTTAGAGTTTCTGCTTTATCAAACTTTTTTTCTTTAATTTCTAATGGCTACAAATCCTAAATGTTAAATCCCTCTATTTTAGTTACAAAAATGTTAATTCGGTGAGAAGATTGGAAAAACCATAACTTTAAGTAATTAACGCACTTTTACCGATAAAAAATGTTATTAAAAACAAACCAATAACTTCTCATTTGCTCTCGTTGCAAAGTATTATCAACAAAATATTCTACCAGACTTCTCTTAACATATTCCCAGCACAAATTAACGCAAGAGACAATTAAAAGGAAGTCACATTTATGCACCCAAAACCCCATGCATGCTATACATCCCTCTTGAAACGCTGTTGCAACTCATACTGCTAAATAACAAAAAAAAAAATTCATAGACTACTTTCGGGCGCTTGAGGGGCGTTGTATGCGTAATTTACGTACTTTACATGCGTGTTATGCGTGCATTCACAAAATTGTTTTTGTTTTTGTTTTTTGATGTTACGTGATGCATAATAATGAAATTTTTGTAGCAACCTACCCCCCAATGAATATCAGTGAATGACTCAAACTTCTTTAACAACAAATTTCTTCTACTGACTTTCATGCAATTTATTCATGCGTTATAGATTTATTATTATATGAAGTTGCTTTTTAGCCGTTGTTGTCTCTTAACATAGCTGCTTGCTTTCAACTGTGTTGTTAATTTGTTTATTTGTCTGCAAATGAAGTTGCCGCACTTGCCGCACAATCTGTCACTTTTCATGCTGGACACCTTTACTCAGTCCATACAATTTGAATATTTCTGTTGCAGAGTCTCTACGTAACAAAAATTTTTAACTACAAACGCAAATTGCCCGTTTCTTTGACGTTGTCCATGGTTACCACCTGTTCATTTAATTTTAACGCCTTTGCAATTTGAATTTTGTATCTGATTGTCTCTTTTTCTGTCTGTCTGTCCGTCTGTCTGAATGCCTACATTCTCTGATTGTTTCAAACTACCCCATCCGGTTTGTTTTTTTTTTTTTTGCGTGAATGCATTCGTGCGTGCGTGCGTGAATGACTGAATGCGTATGCTTAATTTTTAGCTACAGCTCGTTTATTGTTTAATGTTAAATTTTTCCGTCCGTCCGGCTGTCTGTCTGTCTGCTTATATCTATTGTCTATATTGAAGTAGAGTAGCATGTACTTCTATCCTAACCTTTGCTGTCTGTCTGTACGCCCGTATTCATGCTGCTCATATTCATTCATGCATGTGATTGTATTTGGCTTGAAATTAGTTACAAAATGCGCAAAGCTTTTAACATTTTTTTGTTTTTTTTTTTTTTTAATTCATTTGTTTATTTACATTTTTATTTCTATTTTATTTTCGTTAAAAAAAAAATCAAAATTGTGTTGCACAATTGGCCTCTCAAATTAATATTAATTTTTTTTTTTGTAATGGCAAAACATATGAATTGATTTTAAATTGTTTAAATTGCTGTTAAAATTTATTAATGTGTTGAGAGGGCAGCATTTTGATTCATGCATTTATTTAATATTAAATTTAAATAATTCAGATCTTAAATTTTTGTGTGATTTCCTTAAATAAATTAAAACAAGAAAAAACGTTAACTTCGGTAGAACCGAAGCTTAAATACCCGTCACACGAATCTTTAAAGAGTTTATGAGTAATCATCAGTGGTAACCCAAGTTTACACACAATATTAATTTAAAATTTTGAGCTAAAAATACAGATATGTATAACAACATATTTCTCGAATATATCTGAAAACGGGCGGTAAGGTTGTATGCAAGAAACACCTGAAAATGGGCGTGGCACCATGACATTTTAAGAGTTTTTACCCAATATGGAGTAAATACATGAATAAATAATAACCATTTTCATACAAAAAAATCGAAAATGGTCTGAAAGTTTGTATGGGGGCCATACCAAAAAAAAGGGGCGGCATGGGGTTGCATCTGATTTGACATTGGATGACATTAGAATGTTTTTAGCCAAATTGGAGTGAATATATGCATAAATAATTAGTTTTTTTTGCAAAAATCGGGAAAAATGAAAGTTTATATGGGGGCTATGCCTAAAAGAGGGGCGTGGCATCTTGGTTTTGACACTGGATGACAAAAGAAATGTTTTTACACAATTGGGAGCGAATACATTCATAAATAATTTCAATTTTTATACAAAAAATCGGAAAAAAACGGTAAGTTTGTATGGGGGCTATACCTAAAAATGGGCGTGGCACTCTAATTTTCGAAGTCATAATAGTCGTTGCCGAGAAAAGCTTAAGTTCCAAATTTCAGCTTAATATCTTTATATCTTCAACGAAACAGATGCTTAGGAATATACAGACGGACAGACAGACGGACAGACAGACGGACAGACGTCTCCTTCAATGCGTTACAAACTTTCAGACAAACTGAATATACCCTTCACACAATGTGTGCGGGTATAAAAAGAAAATCAATCTTTAATTAAATGCACAAACAGATTTATTTGATTGCTGTTTAAATTTAAATCTTTTGCAAAATAACTTTCACGTAATTAGCCTTAATTGCTTCTAAGTAAAATACAATAACATTATTGTACATTATTATTTTATGCAAGTAAGTAACTAAGTAAGTAATTCACAAAATTTTGTAAATTATTAAAACACATTTAAATGCAATATTTAAGCCATTTGCATTTCTTAGTACACACACACACACACATACACACATATCTCTTGCTCAAGGGAATGAGCGTGAAGCAAAGCAAAGAAAAGCCAATAAGCCAGCCAACCCAGCCAACCCAGCACAAGCACAAGCAGTGCCTCTTGTGCATAAGCAATTCATTTGCAATAACTACAATTTATCTTGATATTATATTAAGTTTAAAGGCAAACTGAAACTCAAACTGCAATTTAATGCAACTATGATTGTAAAATAAGGTTTTTCATAGAAATAAACTAAGAAAATTATGCTTAGCTAATTATTATTTGCATTTGCAAAATGTAAAATTCAAAACTTAAAGCATAAATTTATTAGTTAATGAGAATTTATCTTACTTTGTGCGTTGTAAAATAGAAAATAAATTTTTGTATTTATTATGCTTGAGAACTGTAACAACTGAAATGGAACTAATGTGCAATATGTATTATTTAGGTTAATACAATATATTTGAGAAAGTATCTATTAAGAGCATAATTGACATTGTTTGATATTTAAGCTTAAATTAGCTAAAAATTCGTTTAAGTGATGCAGTTATTTTAGATACAATTCTAGAGAAGCTAGCTAAGAACGAATACTTATGTCAAAGAGCAAAGTGTACTCTTGTTAAGGACAGATTTTTAATTATATCAGGAACGAATTGTAATTTTATCAAGAACGAACTGAACTTCAATCAAGAACGAATTCAACTTACATCGAAATCGAATTTAGCTTATATCATAAACCAAGTGTATTTCTATCAAGAACAATTGTACTTCTTTAGAATTTTTCATCTTATATCTAGAATTAATTAAACTTATATCAAGAACAGAATAGAACTTGTTTCTAAAACGAACTGAACTTATATCTGAGTCGAATTGAATCAAGAACGAACTGAACTTATATTAAGAACGAATTAAGACCGAATTGTACTTATTTTGAAAAGAATTGTGCTTGTATCAAGAACGAATTGTGCTTATATCAAAATCGAATTATGTTTGTATCAAGAACAATTGTACTCCTACAAAGAACGAGTTTATCTTATATCTAGAATTAATTAAACTTATATCAAGAACGAATTGAACTTGTTTCTAAAACGAACTGTACTTATATCTGAGTCGAATTAAACCAAGAACGAACTGAACTTATACTAAGAACGAATTAAAACCGAATTGTACTTATTTTGAAAAAGAATTGTGCTTATATCAAAAACGAATTGTGTTTGTATCAAAAACGAATTCATCTAATATTCAGAGCAAATATCAAGAAAGACTTGAACTTATATTAAGATCGAGTTGTACATACATCAAGAACGAATTGTAATTGTATCAAGAATAATTGATCTTAATAGAATACATTATCGGATTAATATTAATATACATAAAAAAACATATTTATTATATACTGCTGAGTGATTTACTTTTATTTTAAATCAAGTCTAGTTGGTTTTAATTTCCTAAGGACATTTTATACAAGGCAAGATTTTCGTATCACAAGTAATATATAATTTTTTTTTAATTTCGAAGTAAGTTTTGACAGTTGCACGAAACACAATGAATGTAATATTGCATGAAAATCTTGTCTCATGTGCCAAAAGACCTAATAGTGTGTTTTGTCTTTATAAACTGACTTTTTTGGCACCTTTTTTTCCCCCTGGAAACGCAGCCAGAAGTAATTGTTATTTTTGTTACGCACAAAAAGAAGCATCCGGAGCCGCGAAAAAATAAATTATTTATTCTTGTTCTCGGAGCTCGAAGTCGATTTAAGCCATGTCCGTCTGTCTGTTTGTCTTTTTGTCTGTCTGTTGCAATGCGTTTTTCTCGGAAAGATTCAAAGATATTGAGCTGAAATTTCAAATTTAAGGCTTTTCAACTTTTAGGCAGTTTGTGTGTCAGAACCAAGGTGCCACGCCTATTTTTAGATATAGCCCCCATACAAACTTACCACTTTTTTCCGATTTTTTTTAATGCAAAATAGTTATTATTCATGAATGTATTTACTAGAAATTGGGTAAAAACACTTCTAAAGGCATCCAATATCAAACGAAAGGTGCTACGCCCATTTTTTTATATGGCCACAAACAAATCTACCGCCCATTTTTCATATTTTGTATGAAAACAGTTCTCATTTTTAAATATATTCACTCAATCTGTGTAAAATCACTTCTACTTTCATCCCTAGGAATATAGTGAGAAGGATCGAGCCACTATAACATAGACACCCATACAAACCCACCTTTCAGTTTTGTTTTTCAAGAAAAATTATTAAAGTTTCGTGTGGCGGGTATTTGAGCTTCGGTGCTACCGATGTTAACAATGTTTTTATTTGTTATTATTGCTTTAGAGTGTAATTGTTCTGCTACATATAGAGTGTATATTGTACACCGTTACTGGCTAAACTGATGGATCCTATTCTTGAATAAATCTAATCACTTTCTATTGGTTCGTTTTTCCTAACCTGCTCTAAGGGAGAGTGTGTGTCCTCCTTAATAGTGACATTCCATGGATAGGTGTTTCTCCCTGCACTCAGGAGAGCTTGCTACACCCATTATATGTAGCTGTTTTCTAAGCCTCCAGTGACCTGTTGATCCCTATCATGAATCCTTAGCTGAGTTCTATCCAGCTTAACCAATGCTTTGCTAACCTTTTTAGAGTTCAATCCCCTCTATTAATAATTTGCTTTAAAATCCAGAGTTCATCCCTGCACGTTTCCTATCACTATGTGGCTTCCAATGGGACAATAGTGTTCTGAGCCTATTGAGGAGTGGCGGCCCCTTCCTGGCTAGAGCGTCTGCTTGCTTGTTGCCTGAATGTTTGTATGCCCTGGTACCCACAACAGTTGTACCCCGCTGTTTTGTCCTAGTACGTTTAGGGTGGCTATAGTCTCTTGTACTAGTATAGATTTTACTGTGTGTGACTGTAGCGCCTTAAGAGGTGCCTAACCGTCTGATAGTATTGTTATATCGCAGTTATTGTAGTTCCTGCCTGTCGCGTAGATATCTGCCTGGAAGATGCTAGGACTCCCATGGTGTGGTTTTATATCGTAAGCGTTTTCATATGCCCAAGACTTCTAGCTTGACCATCTGATGGTAAATTCCCTCTGTCAAGATTATACCTTTATTTATAATATCCATAGGCATTGAGCAGAAGTTGAGAGCCTCCCATCCACGTTGACAGGTATTTCTTGCAGATGGTATATGCAGTTTTTCTCCATCTATCAATATACGAAGTGCTATTATGATTATTAAAAAAATTTTACTTATTTTACCCAAATACATCAAAATAATTCTAAATATTTTCAATAAATGCTGCTACTCTTTCTTATAACATAAAACTGGTTTATAGACAATTTAATTACAATACTGTTATAGCTTTTCATTGCATAAATCTCTCAAACGCATTAACAAGAGCATAACCAATTTCTAATAAGCAGCATCAATGAACAATTCAACGAAGTTTTTCTTTTTAGATCACTGAAAATAATGCCTTTTGGATACAGACAGACAGTAGCCAGACATAATAAAGCATATAAATCATGCATTAAAACATTTGTATGTGGGGTAATATCCGATTCCCAATCAACCCAAGTAATTAAAATGTATCAAACGACTTAATAAAGTCACCATAAATAATTCACAATACGCTAATAAACGTTACGCATATTAAAAAAAAATCAATAGACAAGCAAAATGTGACAAAAAAAAAACATAAAGAAAAAAATTAATATGCATGAGAACGTCTGCGAAATGAAAAAAAAAAAGAAATTCAACTAAAATCAAAGTAAATGAATTGCAAAATGGCAAAGTTGTTTCATAAAAACAAGTCAATATGACTCGTTAGACTGGCTGACTATAAAGAAAATAAAATATTCATACATTATATAACGCCTGAAATCACAAAGAAACAGTAAATTTTATGTTGCATACAGCAGGGCGCACTTGGAAATTAAACAAACACACATAAACTGTAAGCATGACGAATATGTGATTTTATTCTATATGTGTATGTGTGTCCTTGCCATAAATATAAAAAATTAGTTACTGGTCAGTAGACGCAAGCAGGGGTGCCTGGTTGGGTCATGAAGACGATGAAGACGAAGAAGAGCAAAGAGCTTCGTGGTCAACGGAGCAACACACAATTAATTAATTAAGCTCAGTTGACAAAAATTGTTGGGGAGTGGCTACATAGAAGTTTCGTAGTAGTAGTTAACCTTAAAAGGATGCTTGTGGCATAAAATTTTTGTGCAGCTACCGAAAAAAGGACAAGCGTACAAGGCAAAAGCATAACTAGGGTCACTTTGTGTTTTCATAAGCGAAACAAATATTTTTACATGCTGCTCTGCTCGGGTTGCATGCGTGCTCTGCTAAATTACAAATTGACTGCCCAACTCACACAGTAAACTTGATGTCCTTTCATAGCTTTTCTACTGCTACAAACTTTGCTCTCAGCGTTAAGCACAAAATTAATGCTGTGCAAATGTATGCATGACTTTGGTTTGGCATTTTATGTCTTTGCGCCTAAGTTTATGCCACAAAATTTTTGTGTTGTTCAGCATTGATTTTGTGGCATTTTGCTGACAATAACAAAAAGCAAGCAGCAGGCATGGCATTGGCTGCATTTGTAATTGTTAATGTTAATGTTAATTAGCAAAAATTAAAGGTTTAGTGTGGTTTATTCATTAAGGAGAAAGCAAATTTGTGCTTGGCTTAAGTTTTTTAAGTTTTTTATTTATTTTACAGCATATGCAACGCCATTAAATATTTAAAAAAATAATAATAAAACAACCAAAGCAAAATAAATAAAGTTAAAATAAAAAACCGCTAAAAAAAAAGAAAGAAAAGAAAAAAATCTGCTGCACAGCATAAATGTGCAACAATGCGAACAATTCAGAATGTGGCAAGAACTTTTCAATTGTTTTTTGCTGTTGTTGCGCATTTTCCAAAGCCAAGTTTTTCCTTTTTAAGTTTTTCTTCAAAAAAATTTTTTTTTTTTTTTATTATTTTCCCGCTTAACTGCAACTGACTTTAAGTGCAATTCAATGCTATGTGTTGCATTTGTGTTGCGCTTGAAAAGTCGTAACAAATACATCCATATTATATATGAAAAAGAACAAAAAGCATGCTGTCGCAGAGTCCTTGCTCTATATGCTACAAAAGATACACGCGCACATACATACTCACGTACAGGAAGTTTTCAGCGTTTTAAGTGGCATTGAAGTCGTCGTCGTCGTCGTCGTTATCATCGTCGCTATAAAAGTCCAAAATAAAATGGGCGTATATGGCGCTGCCAACTTCTTTTGTTTTTTTTGAATTCACAGTTGACTGTTGCTTTTTTATAAAAACAGAAGAAGAAGAAATATAATACATATATATAGTATATATATATAACTTTTTATATGAATTGTTTTTTAAAAGTGTTACGAAATGGAAAAGTTGTGGCCACAAATGCCACAGATCTTATTGTTCTTCTTTCGCATTAAGTTTGTTAAAGTAACTTTTCAATGTTTTTTTTTTCGTTACTGGAAATGCACTTTGTTTTAAAAATCAGGTTAAGTATTTTAAAGATGTTTTTTTTTATATTTAATGAACACCAAGCAACATTAAATATTTGTGGTTTTTGTATATACGAACTAAATAATCAAGAAAGGCGTGAGCTGAAGAAAGTTGAGTTGATATGCGACTGAGAATGAGACTCTCAAATT
>JAEIFJ010001041.1:0-103582 GCA_018903435.1 Leucophenga varia
GGGTAATATTTGTAAGCAGGCTATACCTAAAATTTGTTTTGGTTCCACCCATATTGGTCTATTTCATTGGAACTATCTAGATTTGTATGTGCGCTTGCAAGTGCACACTTGAGGGCTTAGGAGAGTCTAAAATTCTATCTAATATACCCTTTTACACTCTGGGTACAGAGTATAATTAAACTCCGACTCGTTATTTTCTCTTTTACAGCGTTTAATAAAAATTTTAAAGCAAATGCTGATTATATGGATGCCATCATAATAATTTTGTCATTGTAATTGTTACAGTTTACTATCAAAAATTTGGTTATGATGATCGCTTCATTTGTAATTAGTGATAATACTTTTGAGTGATACAAATCCCGATTTTTCCACACCTGAAAAACCAAGATAATCACGAAAACCTCGAAATGTAGGTAAACAAGCAAGAACAGTCAACATCTTCATTACCATCATCTTCTTGTTCATCGACTTCTTCTTCATTAACTTTTCCTTCAACTACTTCATCATCTTGTTCACAGACTGCTTCATTAGCATCGTCTTCAACAACTTCTCCTTAAACTACTTCTTCCTTTTCTTGTTCATCAGCTCTTGTGAAAGATACGTCAAACCCTTCAATCAGCGCTTCCTGTAGCTCATCAAACTCGCTTACGAACTCAGCTTCCATGAATAAATTTGCAGTCTTGTTCATTTTGGAACGGACATGCACATTTTTTTGTTTCTTAAGTTATTAACGACCGACAACTTTTCTTTACAAATAGTGTAAAAACTTCTTATATCATCCTATGTTTACTCTACTGAAACAATAAGGATCGAGCCACTGTAACATATAGCCCCATACAAACTCACCTCCCATTTTTTGATATTTTGGGTTGAATCGGTTCATTGACTCTCACTCAGTCCTTCTTAAAATTTAAACTAAGCCGCTGATGATCTCATATAAACCATGTATAGATTCATGTGACGGTATTTGAGCTTCGGTTTCTCCGAAGTTAACATTTTTCATTGTTTTTAAATCGATTCGATCGAAAAGAGTACATTTTGAAAATCAATTCGATTGAATATTTGGTCTAATCGAATATTGGGTTTTGTATAAAGTATGATAGTCCCAACCAAATTTCCAGTTTGGATAAGAATAAACAACTTTTGAAGCCCAAATACAACCAAGACGTAGGTATCGAATTATTGGTAACGAGTAGTTGAGTGCGGAATGTCTTGATATTTTAGTTTCACTTATCATTTTGCAATTCTGACACTTTTTTTTATCCGCCACGCGTAACACATTAAAGGCACCGGAGAACCCATAAAGCATTTATATTATTGATCAGCTGTGGGAGAATCGATTTAGCATTGACCATCTGTCTGTACGTCTATCGTCTGTTGTAATGCGTCTTACGCGGAAAGCCTAAAACACTACCCTTAAACCTAAACCCCAAATTTAAGGTTTTATTTCAGATGCCAAGCCTATTTTGTAGTTTTTTTTTTGAAAATAGTTTCTGCTTTTTGCTCCTTACTAGTTTGTGTGCCAGAAGCTAGGTGCCATGCTCATTTTTGGGTACAGCTTCCAAACAAACCTATCACTCATTTTCACCCATATGAATACATTAACAATATGACTGGGATAGAGCTTCTAGAACATACAGTCCCCATACAAATCACCTCCTATTTTTTGACTTTGAAAAATAAGTGTTTTTATACATATCTGTATTTTATGTATGTTAATATGGTGTCTAAAGCTGGGTTATATTGGATCATAGACCCCTACTCATTTCTCTTAAGATATATTAAATTTTACAATTGTAAATTAATTAATAACACAGGCCTGCAATTTTTTTTTTTTTTTTTTTTTTTTTTGGAATGAAGCTTCGAAAGTCGAAAATGCCTATCACGTCATGATTTTGAGAAGGGGGGTAGTGTATCCTAAATTTGGGCAAGTTTGTACCCCCTAATTTGTGAAACCTGACGTGGCAGCTTATTAAGCTTGGTTCTTCCTCCAAATATCATGTAGGATAGTTTAAAGAAAAAAATTCATAGTTTTGAAAAAAATGGTTTTAACCTTGCTATTCCTAGTGATTATGATGAAAATGCAAATTACTTAATTACATTGAGCAGAGCTCATACAAACCATTTTTTTCAAAACTATGAATTTTTTCTTTAAACTATCCTACATGATTTTTTTGTAGGGGGAAGAACCAAGCTTTAATTTAAGCACAAATTGAAGTCTGTAGCACGTCAGGTTTCCAGAAAATTAGTAAAAAACACCCAAAAACGCGTTTTTTGGTGTCTTTGACCCCCACTTCTCTCAAAATCATGACGTGATAGGCATTTTTCGACTTCAGATTCGTGTTCAGCGCACAAAAATACGTCGGGAAATCACTCTGATATCAAATAAAAAAATCCGTGCAGACCTGTGTAATTCATGGCTTCGCTGTTTTATTTATTTCTCATATTTCACTAATGTCAATATGAAATTTAAATCATTCCTGTAGTTCTAGCAACAAATTTGACCACATGTGGCGAAAAATGTCATTATCGAAGCGTCGTAAATTGACTAACAACAAGTTTTATATTTCTTGTAAAATTATTTCGCTGCCAATCTCGAGAACGTTTTAAATGAAAAGCAGTTTAAGGTGCTTTGAAAGCTCAAATATATTATATTCAACCAAAACTCGATTTGCTACTTAAAGTTCAAGTCAAGAAGAAGTAGCACATTATAACAGATTTTATATTTTATATCTCTTTCCTCTCCTTTATTTCAACTGACTGACTCACTAGCTGACTCAACAATTTAAAGGCAATCACTCAACAGGTAAAACGGCCAAATATTTAAAACTCAAATTTTTTAATGTAGATTTACTTTATTATAGGGCATTAAGGCGGGATTTTAGAAAATGTTGGGCTTTGGCCATATCTTTAGACTGGTTTGGCCTAGAGACATGATAATAGGCACATTTGAAAGATCTTAGCCCGAAGGACCCAAAAACGAATGTATCTTCTTTTTTAATTGTGTTGTTATAACTCGATAATGGAAAGGAATAGAGATTTGATATTTAAAAAATTATTAAAAAAATATTTTTAAAAGAGCTCATAGAGTTTCCGAAATTTGAACCTGGGCTCATTGGGACTTAAATTAATTTTTTTTTTTCAATTTTTTTTTTACTGAAAATGCATTTTACTATATCTACAGTATTATATTTACAGTGATAAAAAATTGCGTATTTTTTTAACAACTACAAAAAGACAATTTAAATAATACTAGACATCTGGAGGAAAGAATACTGGCCACCTAAATCCATTAGAGGATCTTTATTATTGTGCCAGGTTGACCGATTGTGCCTCTACGCACAATTTTAAATAAAAGAGAAGATTGAAATGACAATGTTATAAAATTTAATAATTAGATTTTAAGGAGGAATTGAAAAAGAAAAGATGAAAAATTATTATACATTGTGTGTAAATTGTGGATTAATTATGATATATTTCTAAATTAGTTATATTCGAATGATTACCTTCTCGCTTTTGGAGACTTTAATCTAGGGAGTATTGGATAAATTGTGAAAATTCTTCATCCATGATTTTGTGTACAAGACGATTCCTTTTATTTTTTTGGATAATTTATCTTTACATCAAATTTATAACACTGTGTGACACTCCAAAATAGCTGGGAAGCTTTAGGGTTGGGTGGATGTTGTAAGTCTGGTCGAGTAAAACCAAACTTAATATTAGGAAATGGTCGAACCCCCCAAAGTCTTTACGTATGCAGTACTAGTTGTTTTCTGTTTTTTATACCCGCCACACATAGTGTGGAGGGTATATTCAGTTTGTCTGAAAATTTGTAACGCATAGAACGAAACTTTATAGACTCCACAAAGTACATACATATATTCTTGCTCAGCTCGACGAGACGAATCGATCTAGCCATGTCCGTCTGCCCGTCTGTCTTTCTGTTTGTTTGTCTCCGTCTGTTTCTGTCCGTCTGTTTTTTCTTCGCAGTTTATTCAGTCAGTTTAAGTTGAAATTAAGAACTTAAGCTTTTCTCTCCAACGACTAAATCAAGAATGACAAGGGAAAAACGTTAACCTTCGGTAGAACCCAAGGCTTACGTAACCACACACGGATCTTTAACGAGTTTATGTGTAAATCATTGGTGGTCACCCAAGGTTACACACAATATTTCAAATTTTAAGTTAAAAATACAGATATAACAATAATTTTCTCGAAAATATCTGAAAATGGCCGGTAAGTTTGTATGGGAAGCCACACCTAAAAATGAGCGTGGCACCTTGGTTTTGACATTAAATCACATGAGAGGTTTTATACCCGTTATACAAAGTGTAAACGGGTATATTCAGTTTGCCCGAAAGTTTGCAACGCATTGAAGGAGACATCGGAGACCCCATAAAGTATATATTATTGATCAGCTCGATGAGACGAATCGATTTAGCCATGTCCGTCTGTCTGTCCGTCTGTCTGTCTGTTGCGATGGCTGTTACTCGGAAAGTTTTAAAGATATTGACCTGAAATTTTAAACTTAAGCTTTTTGTGCTCCTAGTTAGTTTGTATGTCAGAACCAAGGTGCCACGCCCATTTTTAGATATAGCCCCCATACAAACTTACCACTTTTTTCAACTTTTTGTATGAAAATAGTTATTATTTATAAATGTTTTTACTACAATGTAGGGTAAAAATACTTCTAATGGCATCATATCAAAGAATGTTGCCACGCCCATTTTCAGATATAGCCCCCATACAAACTTAACGGTTTTTTGGATTTTTTGTATGAAAATACGTATTATTTATGAATATATTTAATGCAAATAGGGTAAGAACACTTTTTTGGTCATCCAATGTCAAATCTAAGGCGCCACGCCCATTTTTTTGTAAAGCATCCATACAAACTTACCGCCCATTTTCGAGTTTTTATATGAAAACATTTATTATTTCTGAATGAATTCAATTAAATTTGGTAAAATCATTTCCAATGTCCACCTAAGTGAAAACTTTCGATATGGTAAGGATCGGGCAAATATAACATAAAGCCTCCATACAAATTTGACCAAATTCATCGTGAAATTTAATCTAAGCACCTGGTGAACATATAAACTATTAAAGTGTTGTGTAACGGGTATTTTAGCTTCGGTTCCACCGAAGTTAACGTTTTTACCTTGATTTTACCCAATTTGGAGTGAATACCTGCATAAATAATACCTATTTACATACAAAATTCAAAAATGGGCGGTAAGTTTGTATGGGGGCTATACCTTAAAATGGGCGTGGCATCTTGGTTTTGACCCTGGATGACAAATAAAATGTTACTACCCAATTGGGAGCGAATACATTCATAAATAATTATTATTTTTATACAAAAAATCGAAATAAATCGATAAGTTTGTATGGGGGCTAAACCTAAAAATAGGCATGGCACTCTCATTCTCGAACTTAACCTAGTCGTTGTTGAGAAAAGCTTAAGTTTAAAATTTCAGTTCAATATCTTTAAAACTAAGCGAATGAATCACATAGCAACAGACAGACGGACAGAAAGAAGGACATGGCTAGATCGATTCGTCTCATCGAGCTAATCAATCCTGGGGTCTCCGATGCCTCCGTTAATGCGTTACAAACTTTCCAACAAACTAAATATACCCGTTTAAACGAGGTTTTCACTCTAAATTGGGTAAAAATACTTCTAATGACTTCCAATGACAAATCTAAGATGTCACGCCCATTTTATGGTATGGTCCCAATATAAGCTTTCCGCCCATTATTATTATTCTGTCTTTATGTTAAAATTTTACCCCATTATTGTGTCTAAGCTTGTGGTTGTATCAGACTATTGACTCCAAGCCATCCCTTCTCCAAATTCTACCAAAGCCACTGATGATCAAAAATAAACTTAAATAAAATGTGCCGAGTATTTGAGCTTCGGCTCTACCAAAGTTGACGTTTTTTATTTTTTTGGGCGTAAATTCAAAAATTTGTTTGTTAAATATTTTAAAATAAGATAGATTTTTCATTTTAACATATGATTTAAATTTGTAGCTATATTGTTGAGTAATACTCACTGAGTATGTATGAAATGTTTTTGTGAAATTAGCGCGAAACATCGCAAGCTTGTTCTGCCGCTGGTAAAATGAAATTATTATGTGTTATTATGGATATCGATAGTCCAGGTATGTAAAATTATGGTTTACTAACGTCTTTGTCGATGTTGTGTGTTTCTGTGCAATTGTGCCGTATTCTGTCTATGTGTGTTTTTTAAATAGCCTTAACAAGTGTAGTTGTGTTTCGGGGATCAGTACTTTAGTATGACACAGGCTTAAAAAAGAGTTATAAATTTGAACTGATTAAACAAAGTGTGTAAATTAATAAGTGAGTAGCCCTGTTTGCTCTTTTTTTTCCCCTTTTTAAAAAAATGGTTTTTTTCGACTGTCTTTTTTTCCCTCTCTCTGTAGGGGGAAAAACGCAAAAATCTTTTTTTAAAAAATATGTTGGAAAATAAAAACAAAAGTTTTTTTTTGACCCGGGAAGGTTTTGATTTAAAACCAGTGTATCCCCCCCTATTCTTGGTTTTGGACCCTCACAAATTTTTTCTCCCATTTTTTAAATTTTTTAGAAAAATAAAAAACTTTTTAAATTTATTTTTTTTAAAAGGGGTTTAAAAACTTTTAATATATAAAAAATAATATAATATATTTTTTAACAGGTTATAACACAATTTTCCTCTAATACT
This sequence comes from Leucophenga varia, assembly GCA_018903435.1. NCBI lineage: Eukaryota > Metazoa > Arthropoda > Insecta > Diptera > Drosophilidae > Leucophenga > Leucophenga varia. The sequence goes on from JAEIFJ010001041.1 coordinate 6,728, forward strand.
ACACAAACAAAGGGCATTTTTTTTTTTTTAAAAATAATTTCTTTCTTTTTTTTTTTATAATATATTTTTTAGAAAAAAAATATTTTTTTTTGTGTTGCGAAATATATTAATAATTTTTTAAAAAAATATTTTTAAAAAAAATTTTTTAGGTGGCTAGATCACTTGAATAAGTTGTCATATTTCTCGTAATAAAATCTTTTAAAATAATAAAAAGTAAAAAAAAAATTAAAAAAAAAAAAAAAAAAAAAAAAAAAAAAAAAAAAATTTACTTATCGTAAAAAATATTAAACAGTGCCATTAAAACAAAAACTTTATTGCCGCGCCCATTATTCTATTGCTGAAACCAGACATCTGTTGTTGTTGATTGTCGCCAATGGCGGCTTCAACAGACAATTTTGTTTTGAACGAAACACCGACGTCAAAATGGCAACTTACGCCGCAGAAGCAGTCCTCTCATAAAGGAACACCATCATCGAAACAGGCCAAGTTGATGAAGACAGCCCCAAGGCCTAAGCGACACAGCGATTTGTGCAATAACGATTCAAGTTCGTCTAGCTCAGAGATGGAAGAAATTAAACGCAAAGCTCCCACTCGTAAATCTCAATCGGTCAAGTTATCAAAAATACAAGCGAATACGAATAGCTGCAATGATAATTCTATGAGAGCCAACAGATTCTCAGAACTATCTGTTGAAAATGACGATGATGAAGATTCGTTCGTAGATGCATTGAACCCTCAGGCGGAAGCCCCTACTGCTCCAGCTTGGAAAATTAAGCCTCCACCTATTTTCGTTCCTGACGTAGGAGATATTAAGGGTCTATTATCGGAAGTAGCAAAAGCTATTGAAAGTAAAAAATTTAACTACAAGGCTGGTAGGAACGGCTGCGTTCGGGTCATGCTTGAGGACAAAGACAGTTTCTCCAAACTCAAAAACTACTTCAACAACAACGATATACGGTATCAGACATTCCAGGCCAAAGATGACCGTGCCTTTCGTATCGTCATTAAAGGCCTTCACCACTCAACTGATGTAATGGACATTAAGGAAGCGTTGGAAGCTCAAGGACACATTGTACGGGGACGGGAGATCAAAAACGCAATTAGTCGCAGTACCAAGAAGCCGATGTCTATGTTCTTCGTTAATCTTGAACCAGCCAGCAATAACAAGGACGCATTTGGAATTACACGTCTGTGTAGTTGCGTCATTAAGGTTGAGCCTCCACTTAAACCCAAAGACATTATCCAATGCTATAGATGTCAGGGCTTTGGACATTCCCAGAAATACTGCCGGCTGCTACCCAAATGCGTTAAGTGCGGTGATGACCATAACTCAACTGAGTGTACCAAATTGAAGGAGGATCCTGCTTGCTGTGCCCATTGCATGGGAAACCACGCTGCCTCCTATAAAGGTTGTAAGGTTTATCAAAAGATGAAGGAACTGCACTCCCCGAAACCAAGGCCTATTCCACCGACCACAAACCACGCCAAACATTCAGTTATTCCTGGCATGACCTTTGCCAACATACTTCGTGGATCCCAACAATCCTCGCAGCAGTTCGATACGGCCCCCTCCGCTTCGACACACTTAAACTCCAGAGTTGACCGTCTGGAAGCCATATTGGAGAAAATGATGGACCAAATTGCAGTCATGACGCAAATGTTCACGTCACTGTTAGCGAAACAATGCAACTAAGTCTCCATTTAATTATATGGAATGCGAACGGCCTATGCAAGAGTAGGCCTGAAGTTGAGCATTTTCTCAAAACCAATCACGTTGACATACTCCTTGTCTCCGAAACCCACTTTTCATCCAGATCGTTTTTTACTATAAGCGGCTACGATGTTATTGCCGTTAATCATCCTAATGGCACCGCCCGCGGAGGTGCTGCCGTAATCATTAGATGTGGGATTAAGTACGTCGAACTTCCAGCTTATCAGGATCATTGGGTTCAGTGCGCTAAGCTCAGTGTTCTCAGCCCGTCTGGTGATATAACTATTGCAGCAGTCTACTGTCCACCGCGACACCGAGTGGGTCAACCCCTTTTTCACGACTTACTGGACAACCTTGGTCCTCGGTTCATTGCTGGAGGTGACTTTAATGCTAAACACACATGGTGGGGTTCCCGAATAATCAATCCTAAGGGTAGAGCACTTTATAAATGCATCATCGAAAGTAGACTTGACTGCCATACATCTGGCGAGCCCACCTATTGGCCTACTGATAGACACAAAATTCCTGATGTGCTGGATATAGCTATCTCCAAGGGGATTTTAAGTCATAGGATTATCACACGCAATGTGCTTGAGTTGTGCTCTGACCACTGCGCTGTCAAGCTTCTGGTAAATATTCCAGTATCCACCAACTCGATCAGGAGCAGACTGTTTAGTCGCAACACCAACGTCGAGCGCTACCAGCAGTGGCTACAAACTAACCTGAACCCTTCGGTCACAATTGAAAATGGTGAAGATCTCGATAACGCTGTAGAGAATCTCAACATTCAAATTCATAATGCCGTGTCACATGCTACACCTTCACGCAGGCCCTTCCAAAGCGTCCCACACAGAGATATACATCTTTGGTCACCTGAAGTCTCAGCGCTGGTAGCTGAGAAAAGACGTCTCCGCCGAGTTTGGCACAACTCTCGAAACCCCAGGGATAAGACTATATTTAACAGAGCGGCCAAAGCACTCAAGGACCTTCTTTACGACCTCCGTAGGCAATCATTAGAGCAGTACTTGGTTGATGTGGAGCCAGGCCACCCACATCACAACCTTTGGTGGCTAACTAAATGTATTAAAAGGCCTGCTAAGAGGAAAGAACCTATTAGGAATGCTAATGGAAATTGGTGTCGTTCTGACATCGAAAGGGCTGCTGCCTTTGCCGATCACCTTCAACAAACATTTTCACCATTCACAAGATGCACTCAAGTGGAAGTAGACGAGACAGTGGAGTTTCTAGACGTGCCTTGCCAAATGTCTCTTCCTATCCCTTCGGTTGAGATTGATGAGTTGTTATGTGAAATCAGCAATCTTAAAACGTCCAAATCACCTGGTTATGATGGAATCGATGTGTCAGCCATCAAATCTCTGCCACAAAATGGAATCATGCTCCTTCTCAACATTATTAACAATTGCTTCCAGCTCGGACACTTCCCCACCCAATGGAAATGCGCCGAAATTATTTTAATACAAAAACCTGGGAAACCTGCCGACAGTCTCACCGCATATCGCCCAATTAGCTTGTTACCGGTTCTATCTAAAGTAGTTGAGAGACTTCTTCTGCGTAGATTGCGGCCAATACTGGATGAGGCCGGTTTGATACCTTCTCATCAGTTTGGGTTTAGGCAATTTCATGGCACACCGGAACAATGCCACAGGATAGTTGGGAAGATACTGGAAGCTTTTGAGGAAAAGAAATATTGCACGGCCGTCTTCCTAGATGTCAAGCAAGCCTTTGATAGGGTTTGGCACATTGGTCTCCTATATAAGTTAAAGAACGCTCTTCCTGCTCCATACTATTTTCTGCTAAAATCGTACATCGAAGGAAGAAACTTCTTCGTAAAGGTCGGAGATGACAGATCATCGATCAGAGACATCAATGCCGGAGTTCCGCAGGGAAGTGTTTTGGGCCCAACACTATACACCTTATATACTGCTGACATGCCAACGATCCTTGATGATAGGCTGCTTACTGCCACATATGCCGACGACACGGCCTTCTTAGCCAGCGACGACTCGCCCCATACTGCCTCTGATATTCTTCAGTTGCAGCTAAATACGCTTAACTCCTGGCTAAAAAGATGGAATATAATGGTTAATTCGGAAAAATCAACGCAAACAACATTTGCCCTTAGAAGAGGAACCTGCCCCCCAGTCCAACTGGACGGCTCATTTATCCCGGTCAGTGACACTGCCAAGTATCTGGGTTTGGAGCTTGATAGAAGGTTGACTTGGAGACCTCACTTGAGCAACAAGAAGAAGCATTTAAATGTAATGCTAAAAAAATACCTTTGGCTTCTTGGAAACAGGTCGACCCTGAGGATACGAGTTAAACTTCTAATTTATAAGGTTATATTAAAGCCTATATGGACTTACGGCATTTCAATCTGGGGAACTGCCAAGCAAAGTAATTGTGAGCTGATTCAAAAATTTCAGAACAAAGTACTTCGTATAATCTCCAGTGCGCACCCATTCCATACGAATAGAGAAATACACAGTGAACTCGGAGTTCCTTGGGTTCAACAAGAGATTTCCAGACTTTCAAAAACCTATCTGGAGAGATTGAGTAGGCACGTCAACCCCCTCGCTAACAATCTGTTGGACAACAGCGCTGTTTCTCGCCGCCTAAAAAGAGACCACCCGCTGGATCTGCCCCACCGTAATGGGTAAACCTCTCCTCCCATCCCGACCCCTTTTTAATTAACATCTCCTATAAATAATAATATTCACATATGTCAAGGCTAAATTATGCTAATTTGCTGATTGTCATCGTTTGACAGATTGCAAAAAAAAACATTACTAAAAAAAAAAAAAAAAAAAAAAAATTTTTTGGGCGGCCAAAAAAAAAAAAATAATAAGAAAGGAAATATAGATATATAAAGATTATTTAAAAAAAAATAATGGATTATGTGAAGTGTAAATTTTCTATTTGAAGCTTGTTATCAAAAAATTGCAATTTTACATCAAAATACAAAAATTTAATAATGATTTCGAATCAGTGTGGTTTGTTTTATGTGTTTGTGAGTGTCAAATGTAGAAATTAATCGTGCTGTCCCCTTATTAATGTAAAAGTGTAAGTAGTCTAACAAACGAAAATGTTTTATTGAGTGTCACTTTTCAAAAAGGTATACAAAATAAGTCCAGAGGAGTCCATTCTTGAAAAATATTGTATGTTGTAGAGTATTTAATTCTTGTTCAAATGATTCTAATTAAAAAACCCACTTAACCACTTTGCGTGAAATTTAAATTTTTGGACGTACCCTCAAATTTTCCGATGCAGAAATGTCCGTTTGTCTGTCTGTAGTTACACGTTTCATATGCTCAGTTTTAAAGATATTGAGATGGAATTCAAAACTTAAGCTGTTCTCAGTACTAGACAGTTAAAGTAATAAAACCAAAATGCCACCCCTATATTTAGGTATAATCCCCATACCAATTTTAACGTTTTATTTATTTAAAATGGTTTATTTAAGAAGGCATTGCGTCAAATACAGTAAAAAAGACTTTTTATATTAGGCCCCAAGGTTTGGAAAGGACCATGGTTGAGGTGGGATAACTATAACATATAACCCTTATAAAAATGTAGCTCTAATTTTTGATCATGTATATAATTAAAATTTAATTTATGAAGCAATTTATTTCGAATATCTTCAAAACACTTATTGTAGCAACATAAGATGAAAATAGGACACATGATTTAAGTAGGCTCATTATAGCACTTAACCCCTTTTCAAACCAAACGCTCATTTTCATTCAAGAAGAGTTAGTCTTATCCTCGTGTGACGGGTGTTTAAGCTTCGGTTCCACCGAAGTTAACGTTTTCCTTGTTTTTTTTTAAAGTTGGTTTTCGTCGTAGAGGCGTGAAATAAATACAAATAAAATATTGTTATAAAAATTTAATAAAAATAAGTTGATTTTTTGAACAAAATAGACAGTGCCACGCCCACATTTATTCTAAATCTTATAACTAATGGTTATTTAAGCTGAATGCTGAAAAAACACAACTTAAATATTTTGCTTCAAATTTCCCATAGTGCGTAGATAATTCTTCGAGTTCAGCATTTGTATTAAATTTGTTGTTAAAATAATAAACGAATTGAAAATGTTCTTAAAAATTTAGAATTTCGCTCTCCGATCTCAACCAATTTTAAACTGAAGATTTGGCTTGATGTAAGAAACATTTGTACCTGGTTTGAAATCATTCCTCAATAAAAAATGTTTTTTATAAGGGCTTTATTTAAAAAAGTGCGTTGCACATTGGTTTTAACATACAAAGTATAAAGGCCTAGATAAGCTTAAGTTTAAAACTCTCAGCCCAATATCTTTAATATTCTTATAAAATATTCTTGAAAAAGACAAATACGATATTGGGTCGTGAACTTATATGGGAGTTATATGTTATAGTTGCCAAATCCTTATCAAATCAGTAGTGTATATATTGGTTGTAAGAAGAATTTTACATTTATACACATAATAAAACTTTTTCTATATCAAAACTCGAAAAGGGCGGTAAATTTGTGGGTTAAATTTTGGGTTATACCAAATAGTTGGTGTTCTTTGGTTTTGATATACAAAAGAAGGCGTTGCCGAAAAAATCTTTAGTTTAAAATTTTCGGTCAACTTTTAGAACTATCGAGTTTAAATTCGAATATTTTGTTGAAACTATTATGCCAAAAATTGATATCCTTAACTGACAGACAGAGAAAATAAATAAAAGCTTTTTTATTAACCTTCATCAGAGTTGACTCGTAATAATCTAAGTGTAAAGATTGGGGGCTCTAGCTCGCCGAGATCGATAGTTTCATTTAGTGTAAACCAGTACGTACAGAAAACCAAACGCTTTCGATGAACATCAATAATATAAATTATGAACTTAAACTTAACAAATTCATTTTTATCATACGGGTGCAAGGTTAGTGTAAGTAGTTATGTTATTTTTTTTAAAGAAACTTATCGAATTTTAATTATTCTCCTCGTATGTCAAAAAAACATATGTCAGAAACATTCTTTGTCACCTAACATCTTTGCTATAAAAAATGTTCTCTCTTCATCAACGTAAGATCTGATGTCAAAAGCAGAGCATAATTTAACTCAGAATTTATATTGTGAACCCTTTCAATACAACTATTGGAATCCAGAATACAATTTTTTTTTATACACAAAAACAAAATAAACGAATAAACAACAAAAACCGAAATTTCTTCTCAAAAGCAAAGCCACACACAGATAATCTGTTACCTGAGATATAATCCTCTTATCAAATTTCAGCAGCGACGAATTTTATGGGATCGCGTTGCTTCAGTTCTTTACTTTAAGAGCAGAGCTAGCATGAACATTTTTTTTGAAGAGTTTTTGTGTTTGGTTTTAAGGTAAAATTGACGCAATATAAGTGAAGGGTTTTAATAAAACAAACGCAGACTCTTTGTCTGTCCAGCTTTCCGCCTTGCACAGCATCGCATAGTGTGCTTGTCATTGAATGGTTTGGGGCTATTGCTACTGAAGTTGATCTGTTCGCTTTGTTTTTTAAACTTCTTCAACTGTTGTTCTATTTAATGCTCGCTTATACCATACACATATGTTATGAACGTTAACAAGAATTTATTTTTGTTTTCTTTAATCTTGCCGAATTGAAGCTAGTGAGTCAGACATTTTTATATATGTGTATTTCCTACAAATCACAAACATATGCACAACATGAAATTTCGCAATAACTTCGTGAAGAAGAGAACACCTGCTATAATAAAGATAATTAAACATCTTATAATATAGCCAATGTCCAGAAAATTGTATTTTTTAATTTAAAATAATATTTTTTAATAAATATAACACAACATTTTCTCATTTTTATACCCGTTACACATGGTGTAAACGGGTATTTTCACTTTGTCGGAAAGTTTGAATCGCACTAAAGGAGACATTTTAGCCCCATTAAGTATATCAGCTCGATGTCCGTCTTTTTCGAATTTTTGTATGAAAATATGTATTATTTATGCATGTATTCACTCCGGGTCAAAACCAAGGTGCCACGCCCATTTTAAGTACAAAATACATATTTTTTTATGAATGTATTCACTTCATATTGGTTAAAAACATATCTAATATCATCCTATAAATCGGATCGGGCCATTATAACATATAGTCCAAACTTACCTCTCATTTTCTGATATTTTGAAGAAAATTATTTTTTTGTCTATATTTTTAGCTTAAAATTTGTTAGCAATATTGTTTATAAACTTGAGTTGTATCAGACCATTGGTCCCCACCCATCGCATCTCGAGTTTTATCGAGCCCCTGATGATCCACATAAATTCTTTAGAGATTCGTATGACAGGTATTTAAGCTTTGGTTCCACCGAAGTTCACGTTTTTCCTTATTTAAACTTAAAGTGTCAATCCCTTTAGTCTTTTTAAGCGATGAAACTAAAATTGAAAATCTATAAATATTAATATTTTTGCAAAATTAAAAGAAACGATAATTCGGATTTATACACCTGTCTATATATATACCTATGGATTTCACAAAGAGTTCGATTTTGTATTTTGCTCCAAGTTTAAAAAATAGACGAGGAATGAAAATTAGAGAGAGCATTTAAATGTTTTTTGAAGACCTTTACTAACGAATGACATAAATAACTTAGATAGTCCCTTTAATTTGTTAAGTAAAACAAGAAAAAACTTAAACATCGATTAAACCGAATTTTTAAAATACATATATCATAGATAATTTGAGACAATTTACATTGTCATTCGAAACATAACAACCAAACATAATAAATATGTGACCATCAGCGGCGGAGATATATTTTCGTAAAGAGTGTTGGGTGGGGTTATTGATCCGATATAAGCCAATTTATAAGAGGATCTCACAAACATATTATTTTAAAAATTTGGAAGTCCGATTCCAGCGAACTTTATACTGTAGATATGGCTTTGAAGCCAATAGTTATATAAACAATTTTTTATATAAAAAATAAATGGACCAAAAAACAATTTTTTATGATTTTTTTTTTTATAAAAGCTTTTACTTATTATTCTACTATCGTGAAATAATGAAGTATTTTAGCTGCGTGGAAATTAGTTTAGTGTGAGAATATATTCTGTAACTGCATAAGACCGACAAAAAACTACATCCAACCACCAAAGATGTCAGACTATAACTCAATTGCACACGCCCAAATTATAAAATATATTACCGTCGCAAATTCTTGCACATGTTCTGCTGCTACAGATCAGAATAAATCCAACACGTGTTTTCCACCCCCCTAATCGTTTGAGCACGTGTCCGGGGCTCGTGCCGACCTCCACCTTCATTTACATATGACCCATTAACACTTCAGGAAACGATTTACTATTACAAATATAATAGTTACTCATCTAGATCTGCCACAAAGAAAAATCAACAAGAATTATTTTTGATATTCAAGACTTAAATTGGCATAAATCGAGAGCATTTTAATTTATTTTAATTCTTCAACATAGGAAGAGCCGAAGAGTTATAAAACCTCGAGTTTAGGTACCTTAGGTAAATTAGTAACTGTCTGCCTGGAAAGCGTAAAAAAAAATAAATTGAGGAAATTGAAAGAACCGAGCCCAACGGGACAAGGTCAAGACAATAGTGGGAAATCTGCAGTATTTTTTCACATAATTAATGTTACCATGACCATGAATCTACATTTCATATATTTCTTCCATGATACCTTTTTGACAAAATTACCACAAGAAGCTGACGAACACGGGGACCGTATGAAGTGGAGTTCCAAGCTGAAGGCATCAAAGACCCGGATGACATTGGGTGTGGACATGCCGAAAGAGATGTGCCCGCCAATCTCATGTGCTCCTCGAATATGAACCACCCACCAAGAAAACAGTATCATCTGAACCACAGGCGTCAACTTTAAAAGGCATGTATATCAAAGATATAACCTTTCTATCTGTTATATATGTACAATGTACCTATAAACTACTACCTTACGAACAAAAATCTCTTAATTTAAATAGTTGTAACATGAATTGAAAAACTTTTTTGATGCGAAATAAATTTGAAAAAGAAAAAAAAGAAACCTTAAATTCGGTGCAACTGAATAGTTAATGTGTGATCATCAGTGGAATTGGATGATACAAAAGTGTTTTTACCCAATTTAGAGTAAATAAATTCATAAATAATACCTATTTTTATTCAAAAATTTGAAAATGGATGGTAAATTTGTGGGGGCTACATTTAAAAATGAACGTGACACTTTGTTTTTGATATTGGATGTCATCAGAAGTGTTTTAACCCAATTTTGAGTCAATACGTTCATAAATAATGTTTATACAAAATTTCGAAAATGGGCGGTATTTTTTATGGGGGCTACACGCAAAAATGGGCGTGGTAGCTTCGTTTTAACATACAAAGTAGTCGATGCGTTGAGAGTAAAAACAAGGATGTCAAATATTTCTCTTCCGCTTTTTTGCTCTTTGTTCAATGCTTTATAAAAAGTGTAACAGTGATCGGATTTGGTTCAAATATGCGCCGTTTTGTTCGATAATCTGTTTCCATCCAGACGGCAACTTCATAATACCCCTTGTAGACCCTACCCTGCTTATTTGCGAAGAACTCGGACAGCCAGTTTTCACAAGCTGTCCAACATTACACCACCAAGGGCGTTTGCCATGGACAGGAACAGGTAGTAATCACTTGGCGGTATGTCCGGGCTACATGGTGGATGCGATAAATCCTCCCATCCGAGCTCCCGTACCTTCTGACGAGTCACCACAGATGTGTGTTGTCCTGGTGGAACACTACACCCTTCCTGTTGGCCAATTCTGAACGCTTCTGGTCGATCGCCTTCTTCAAGCGGTCCAGTTGCTTGCAGTAGATGGTAGCGTTAAGCGTCCGGCCATATGGGAGCAGCTAATAGTGGATGATCCCTTCCAATCCCACCAAAAACAGCAAAACCTTCCTTGCCGTGAATCCCGGCTAGGTCGCTGTTTGGGACGATTCACCGACCTTCGACCACGACCGTTTTCGCTTGATATTGTCGTACGTGATCCATTTTTCGTCGCCAGTCACCATCCGCTTCAAAAATGGGTCGAGTTCGTTCAGTTTCAGCAGCATATCGCAGGCGTTGATTCGGTCCAAAAGGTTTTTTTTGCGTCAAATCGTGCGGCACACAAACATTAAGTTTTTTTTTTTTTGTATCCAGCCTTCTACACATGGTTTAAAATGGTTTGGTGACTAAGTCCCATCTCCTGGGCGATGTCACGAGATGTCACATGCCGGTCTAACTCGATGTTTTTCATGATTTGATCGGTATTCGTCATCACAGGTCTTCCGCCGGCTGTTTTATCCATGGTGTCGTTTTCACCGGCTCTGAATCGACGAAACCAATTCTCCGCGAACGTTTCTATAGCGGATTTGCCTTTAACGAAGGAAAACTTCAAAATAGCGCGAATCTCGGCGTTAGTGAACTTCATGTTTACACGTCTATTACTTTTGAACGCAGTATCCAAACAAATCATGCATAGCGTCGTTTTGTAGGTTATGTCAAGACCTTTCAAATTATGTAAATTCGTTTCAAAATTAAAGTGAGCACTAAGACGGAACTTTAAAAAATTTTGAGTAGGTACCTAATGGGGACCTTGAAAACGGAAAAGCCATATCTCTAGGATGGTAAGACTTAAAAACTTAATGTTAGGCTCATTTAAAAGGTAATAAAAAATTTTTAGACTTATTCCAGCGACTTCCAAAATTTGGACTTGGGCCTAGGAGGGGGACCAAAAAAAAAAAAAATTTTTTTTTTTTTTTGCAATAAATTTATAATACTATAGGGGTGAGCACTAAGACGAGCCTTAAGAGCGGAAAAAGTGATATCTTTGGAATGTGTAGACTCAGCGACTTGATATATAATAAGGCTTATTTGCATGATGATTTCAAATTACTTTAGAATTATTCAAGGGTTTCTGAAGTTAACATTTTTAAGGGGATCACTTAGACTTGATATTAGGCGCATTTGAAAAATGATTTTTAACGTGTTCAAAGGGATTCTTTAACTTAGATTTAGTATGGGGAGCCCAAAACCCAAATTTTATAAATTTTTAATTTTTTTCTGTATTTTGATGTAGATTTAAATTACAATAAAGGTGATCATTTAGACGAGAGTTTGGCAAATTGTCCAGGAGGCTCAATGGAGGCTTTAAAACCGGAAAAGAGACTTGATAAAAGGCGTATTTGAAATACGATATTTCTGAAATATGGGACCCAGTTTTTGGTTTTTATTTTTCTGTAGATTTAAATTATTATAATGGTGACTGGACGAGATTTTGAAAAATATCGATTTAAACCGGAAAAGAGATATCTATGATATGAAAATATCTAAATGCTTGAAAAATATAAAAAATATAGTTTAAAAAATGTTTACTTGTTTGAAGGGCTTCCGATAATGAAGACATTTTGATCAAAGGTCATTTTGAGTTATTTGGGTTTAGCTTAGCGACTATGTAAATTTATTATTTAACATCGACTTCTTCCTTTTTCCGCGGGTATAAGCTAGTAAAGTGTATATTTATACAACGCATTCTCCGCAAAAAAATTCACTTGGAAAAAATATTTAGAATTTTGTTGAAAATAAAGATATCTTCAAAAGAAACATCTGTTTGTATTTTTATTTGTATACTTTTAATTGGTAGTACTTACTTAAATTTCTATGAAGGTACTTAATGTAGTTATCAGACATACAAGTATAATTATATATATTTTTTTATAAATATTAACTTTAAAATATCACAGCTCAGACTGTTGCAGACTGTTGCAGTTTCACATTAAAACTGTTCCAATACTTTGGTAATCTTCAACTAAACAAAATACTCCTAGCCACAAGATAATTGCTTAAATAATAAAATATCTACAGTCACAACATGAAGAATAATTATCTTACTACTAATCGATATCAATGTACTTTACAGATCGATAAGGAGGTAGATAAAATTGAAAATATTTCTTAGATTAATAAAAATGAGGTGGCAGCAGTAATATTAATCGTATTTAATTGCCTTGATTGATCTGGACTAACGTAAAATCAGCAACAAAAGAAGCAGTAAGATGGATGTGCTAATCAAAGCCGTCTTGCAAGATGTTGACGATGTAGAGCTAAGCGGCAATGTTTTAATAATGGAGCTACGACTGCTACGCACGAAGCCTTCGAAGATATTATTAACCTGCATTTCGTGAATAACGGGAAACTCAAGTTGTGAAATGGTACGGTCAGTTTTAAAAAGGCGAATCGGCTTACATTGCCGTGGCGCTTTGTATTTCTTGGGCAACTTAACGTTGTGTCCAATCAAACGCTCTAACATCTAAAAAAGAATTTAAATCAATTAACCAGTCATTTTAAGTGTGATCTTTTAATTTTATACAAACTTACCGGTAAATTTTCGTTTTTGGACCCCTAAACAAATCGGTTTGATTGAGCCCATTAAAGTTTCTCGTTGGAATACGTTAAAATATTTCTTCCAGTCATACGATAGGAGGCGTGTCTCCAATGTCATGCCAGCAAGATTCGCTGGCGATGCTATTTCAATCGGAGTTTATATTGCTGTGAAATTAAGTTCATTTATTTTTGTTCTAATCGTAAAAAATTAAATACTTACGATGCTAGCTCCTCAATTCCTAACGATTGCAGCACTGTCGGAAGACTTGGTAAAGAGTGACAAGTAGTTAATTTCGTTTGGCGAGGGTAATATAATGTAAAAAACCTTGCAACTTTCCTCTCTCATTGTGTGACCGCCTACAAGATATGCAATAATTGAAATAGGAATAATTATTTAAATTCAATTGAATTTGACTTACCGAGCGTGATTGCATTTCGTCTTGAACTATCGTAGATGCATTGGGCAAACAATCTATCTCCGGGCAGGGCGCGTACGGACTGCGACAGGCGCCTAAAATCCTGATATTCCGAATCGATGTTGCTATCGTATGCAATTGGTGGGAGCTCAACGTTTCCCCGTATCTAATCGAAATATAACTTTATTAAACTCGAATGTGAATCAAAAAATATTGTGAACCCACCTGTCCTAGTTTCATTTCGCGACCAATTTGATGCGTACGCATCATAACCGCGAATATATTGATGCCTTGGGGTGGAAAAGCGTAAGTGGTACAGTCTTCTATACAGTGCCCCTCAGACACAACTCGCAGTTGGCCAGGAGGAATAATTTGGCGCCAGTTTGAATCCACGCCTTAAAAAATTAAGAAAAGTATGTATGTATGTATTTGCAATTTTTAAATTGATGTTATTTTCGCCCTGACTTACCAATAGATAAAACGCCAGCGTCATGTTGGCGCAGATCATCTGTAAAATGAAGTCGTATGCCAGAATTGTCGAATAACTGTTTGAAGTGGAGCTGGTCAATTCCTACGTTTGGTTTATGATACAAAGTTTCCATCAGATAAAATTTTGCTTGCCGTGAATCTATTGGGTAGCCTGCTTCCTTGGGAAACGCAAATCCCTTAAGAGTGGACAAAGGCAGATAAATGTAAGAATGAGTAATTTTCACAAATTTAAATACTAGAAAAAGGCACTCGGCCAAATTTGTTTTTCTAGGTTAGTACACAAGCTAACATCTTAGCACCATCAGTCATTTAGTGTTTACATTTGTTGTCACAGTGAGTCGATCTTTTGCTCGTACGGCGAATTTTACCATGGATAAAATTGTGGAGCAAAGAGGCACCATTCAACTGATTATTGACAGGTTTGCATGTCATATTCATACACCCATGTCTCGTTTTCAGATATAATGCGTTTCATGAAGCTGGATTCAGAATTGGCTTGAGAAAGCATGTCTTCAGCGGCCACCTTACGATCTTTCGGATCGAGTCGAGCAGCGACGCGGCTCAAGCTCAATACCCCAGTCAAAATGTTCTGAGCGGCGTATGATAGATATTTAATTTACTACTTTAAGTACCATTTTCTTGATTTAATAGATGATCGATGGTCGTCCGAAACGGGGCAAATCTTCCACCACATCTCAGACCTCCTTGAACGTTTTGTACCACTCGTATGCTTGTGTTTTCGACATACACGATTCACTTTAGGCTTCTTACAAACATTTTCAACTTATTAGCACACGTAATTCTGTTTGCAAAACAAAATTTGGTGCAAACTCTTTGCTCCACAATTTTATCCATGGTAAAATTCGTCGGACGTTCAAAAGATCGACTAACTTTGACAGCAAATGTAAACACACTAAATGATAGATGGCGCTAAAATGTTTGCTTGGTAATTAAGGATATGTGTACCAACCATGGAAAAACAAAATTTGGCCGATATCTTTTCACGGGACGATTTAAATAACCATTTTTGGCTACCAATTTTACAAAATGTACCTTACTTCTGATCCACGCGACCAAGAAGCGACGATAGCATTGCACTCAAGCGACAAGCTTTGAGCACCAGGACACTTTCTGCCCGACTCACGTGCCATATTCTCAAGTTCAAAACTATCACCGTTGCACTCATAGAGAATAATATGTTGCAAATAGTGCACGCTCCACGATGAATCAAAAATTGGTTCATACTAGAGACAAAAAACAAAAAGAATTTTGTCAGTTAATAATTTCATATACCAAGATGAAAATTCAAACTTACCCTGGTGATGTGATGTTTCTTCTCTAGATGGTTCACTTTAAACATTTTGCATAAAATTAAAGAATCGCCTGGGTAGGGTAAAGCCACGTTTTGATTTCGAAGCTCCAAGATACGATTGCGCTCTTTATGTGACTGTGCATTGAGCACATTTGGGTGCTGTGCTAGAACAAGTGAACCGAGCTGGACGCCAGGATTCAATAACGTTAGGCAATGAGCCCGGCTGCACTGAGCCTTGCTTCGGGTCTTCATCGCTGTAGATATACATTATTCGAACTGTGTCGTTCTGCAAAAATCATATATGGAAAAATAAAGAGTTATTAAAGAATTTCTGCATTTTATAAGCAAAATTACCGTTATGGCATAATCGTGATCATCATCGCAAGTTTGCAACTTTCGGCGAAAGCGTATGACAGTGTGGGTAACATTTTCGTAGCCAAAAATTAATACATAGTCCTGTGATGGATCGACCAACGGTTCCGGTATACCTTCACTCGGTACATAGCGATCCTGTAAATCATAACATAAATAGATCGATAATAATTATTTACACTCCTTTGAACTTTTCCCAGGTTAAAGTTTTCTCACCTGAAAAAATGTTTGTCCTCTGTCAACCCAGGCGATAGCCATATCAGCACCAGCAGGGCGTCCATTAGCCGAGAAACCGAAACCAACATATCCCAATGTTCGTACTTGAATTTCGAATGTAATATCCTGATTAATGAGAGTCCATAAAACTCTATAATCCTCATTTAAATCAACAGCATGCTCCCAGTGAAACGAATCAAGGCCATAGCTGCCATCGATGCCATTAGAATGGTATCGTTTTGACGCTGTCAAGGCATACGTCGAAAGATTGTCGCTCAATTGTAGTACAATGAAACACCATTTGAAAAGTGTCTTAAAGAATGACAGACTCAAACTTGACATGTTTTAAGATTTTATGGTTGGCTTTTATAATAATTTTTTCTGTCTTGCTATAACTTAAAATATTTTATATTATTTCAGTGTTTTTAGGCCGTTCGCAGCTTGCATCGTTTCACTGAATATTGAACTTCAACGATCGCTGTAAATTAAAATACATATTTGAATTTGCTTTGGATATTAATTGAATACTTTAATAATATATTATTTTATATTATAGACTCATAAATACGGGGAGTGTTCAATAAATTAGAATAATTTTATTTCTCAATCATCTCTGGATGCTTCTATGTTCCCTTTTTTTATTGTTTGTTTAACGACTAATGTCATTGACATATTTTATAAAATTAAGATACATATTTATTATTAGGTTTTTAAAAGGTTTGTTAGATCCGCCCAATTTGAAAACTGACAGTTTAAAATTAGTAAAAATGGAGCGTTACATGAGAGAACAAGATTGAATTATCGTAACATGGCAATAGGTTCTATACAAATTTACTAAATTTTTTTTACAATAAAGAAAGGTATACTATATAACAATTGGGATTACAGGATTTCTTGGAGTCGAGCATACTAGACTTCAGCGTTTCTTTCTTGTTTTAATTCAAAGATATTTACTTATGTAAGTAGAAGAATTATAAAATTTAAGTTTGTGAAGAAGTTTTTCTAAAAAGATAGTAATATCAACTTTTATAAATGTCAAATTGAAAAGAGGCAAAAAAAAAAAACAAGGAAAAACGTTAACTTCGATGGAACCGTAGCTGAAATACCCGTTACTTAGATTAAATTTCACGATGAATTTGATCAAATTTGTATGGAGTCTTTTTGTAATATTAGCCCGATCTCTACCATATCGATGGAGTTGACATTAGAATTGATTTTACCAAATTTTATTTGAATTCATTCAGAAAAAATAAATGTTATTATACACAAATATGAAAATGGGCGGTAAATTTGTATGGGGGCTATACCTAAAAATGGGCTTGCCGTCTTGTTTTGACCCTGGATGACAAAAAGAAATGTTTTTACCCAATTGGGACATTCATAAATAAGTACTATTTTTAAACAATAAATCGAAAAAAATCGATAAGTTTGTATGGGGGCTATACCTAAAAATGGGCGTGGCACTCTCATTTTCGAACTTAACCTAGTCGTTGCCAAGAAAAGCTTAAGTTTAAAATTTCAGCCCAATATCTTTATATTCATCGAATAACTCGCATAGCAACAAACAGACGGACATGGCTAGATCGATTCGTCTCATCGAGCTGATCAAGAATATATACTTTATGGGGTCTCCGATGCCTCCTTCAATGAGTTACAAACTTTTGGACAAACTGAATATACCCGTTTACAATATGTGTAACGGGTATAAAAAAAATTAAGAAAAACCAAACTTCGGTCGTTCCTCAATTACTGAATTGATAATATAGGATCATCGCATTGAAGAAGACAAATGTAGCACTAAACAATAGGAAACAAGACAAAGGATAAGCAACAAATATTGTAAAGTAATGATTTAATTAAGTTTTAGTAAGAATATACATCTAGTATAGATTATTTATTTTTCATTAAAATTACTGCGCAAACGAAACGGAGAAAATTGTACTTTATTATTAAAATTGTTGCTTTTTCTATATGAAGCTATGAACAAGCAAGACTATCACTGCTTTAAGTAAACATACGAAAATTAATATTCAAATTGGCTTATTTTAGTCAATGTCTTTTAAAGGATGTTTAAATAGTTGCTACCAAGTTGCTTAAGTGCAGTAACAAATTCAATTAGAAACTGATCAAATAGAAAACAATAACAAGAAAACTCGTTAACTTGAGTGGAAATGCCTGTTAAAATAATTTTAATATGATCATCAGGCAGGTAGATAATTTTTCACATAAGTGATGAGTGGGGGTCAATGGCCCGATTCAACGCAAGTTTAGCCATTAAAGTATATTGTATAAAGGGCATTTGGAACAACTTTAACTTAATAAATAAAAATAAATAGAAAAATATAAAGACAAACCCGCGTATATGTTTTTTTTTTTGTTTGTTTTTTTTTTTGGTTCAATTATGTTTGGGTTTCTTTGCTTGTAATCCTTTGCATGTAATTCCTCAAGTGATCGCAAATGTATATCCAATAAGAAGGCAGTCCTAATTTAATATGCTTTTTAAATCACTTTATATATTTCACTTTATATATATATTTAGTTTTAATTTAATCTATAGTTTTGTTTTTCCACTTTTCACTTATGATTTTTTATTTTCATGAAGAACAAAAATCCACAATTATCAAAAATATTTTACGAAAATAATAACAATGCCGGTTTTCAAAAAAATAAACAAAAAAAGCAATTTAAATTTCGTTTAAAAATCAAATTCCGCTTCCCATCCGTACACGAGAAAGATTCATAATAAACTAAATTTGTAATGAGAAAATGCACAATGATGAACTCTTGGTCGTGGTGAAATAACTAATATGGTGAAAATATTTAAAATTTCCCCTGATTACCGTATTTACTCACACTCATGGTGAAAACTTTAAAACATTCTCAATATAGAAAGTGAGAGAGATAAAAGGCATAGCCGGGTAAGCAAGAGGTGACTACCCCAGCGAAGTTTAATATATTTTAAATCATGATAAAATTACTAAAGGTAGTAGCAAAAGCGGTCATTTGGAACCAAGTTATGAAACATATGAGTACGAAAGAGATAGCAGATTTTCTCTATTTACTCAGTTTCGTATGCAATTTTGCAAGTGTTAAGAAGACAGAATATTTTTTTTGTTTTCTTCGGGTGTTGTTTCTTTTTCACTTCGACAAACGCAGCACGACTGCAGTAGAAAATAAAACCGAAAAAAAAATGCTATTGCCATTACCTTTAGTAATAGTAGTATCATGTATTTAAATGAGGTTCGATAGCCCTTGACATAATAAATTTTTTGCGTACTATTTTTCCCGATTTATTCCCATTTTAAGGGGTAGCCCCCATATAAAATGACCCCATTTTTTTGAGATTTCGCATGAAAACTCAAAACAATAAAATATGATATTAAGATAGGACTTAACTTAAGGCACATAAAGATTAGGTACAGGGTATCTTGCAGTCGAGCATACTCGACTTCTACGTTCTTTCTTTTGAAAATAATTTCGATCTATTTCCACTACTAATATCTGTTAGAATATAAGAAAGTTTTGTGAAATTTTTCGACTAAAAAAATGGGCGTGGCCCCTTATTTTTGACATTGGAAGATATAAGAATTGTTTTTATCCAAATTTAAGTGAATACATTTATGAATAATATCTATTTTCATACAAAAAATCGAAAAATAGCGGTAAGTTTGTATGGGGGCTGTACCTAAAAAAATCGAAACAAGAAAAAACGTTAACTTCGGTGGAACCGAAGCTTAAATACCCGCCACACGAATCTTTGAATAGTTTATGTGCGATCATCAGTGGCCTACACACATTTATAAATGTACTTTTCATACAAAAGTTCGGGAATAATCGGTAAGTTTGTATGGGGGGCTATACATAAAAATGGGCGTGGTATCCTGGTTTTGGAACTGGATGATATAAGAGGTGTTTTTATCCAATTTTGAGTGAATACATTTATAAATAATACCTATTTTTATGCAAAAATTCGAAATGGGCGGTAAATTTGTATGGGGGCTACACCTAAAAATGGGCGTGGCACGTTAGTTTTGACATTGGAAGACATAAGAAGTATTTTTACCCAATTTGGATTGAATACATTCATGAATAAAAGCTATTTTCATACAAATAACCGAAAAAAAGGTAAGTTTGTATGGGGGCTATACCTAAAAATGGGCGTGGCACTTTCATTTTCATACTTCTTTTAGTCGTTCGAGAGAAAAGCCTAAGTTCTGAATTTCAGCTTAATATCTTTTAAACTGACCGAATAAACTGCGAAGAAACAAACAGACGGACGGATGGACGGACAGACGGACATGGCTGGATCCATTCGTCTCGTCGAGCTGATCAAGAATATATATACTTTATGGGGTCTCCGATGCCTCCTTTAATGCGTTACAAACTTTCAGACAAACTGAATATACCCTTCACACTATGTGTGGCGGGTATAAAAAAACGGTAAGTTTGTATGGCTGTACCAAAAATGGGCATGGCACTTTCACTTTCATACTTGATTAAGTCGTTGGTGAGAAAAGCTTAAGCTCTGAATTTAATTTTAATATTTGTTAGACTGACCGAATAAAGTTCGAAGAAACAAACAGACGGAGGGACGGACCGATGGACGAACGGACGGACATACAGACGGACATGGTTAAATCGATTCGTCTCGTCGAACTGATCTAGAATATGTATATTTTGTATGGCCTACAATGACTACTTTAATGCGTTACAAACTTTCAGACAAACTGAATATACGCTTCACACTATGTGTGGCGGGTATAAAAAATTCTCTGAGATATTTTAAAATGTTTAAAATACGAGTATATGGAAGGCATTTTAAAAAATGTTTGTATGTAATAATGACAATTGTAAGAATAGCTTTGGTCATCTGTCAGCCAATGCATCGTGGGCCAGGAGACCATGAATAGTAGCCAAGAGGCAAATTTCAAATATTATTTTAATAGTTATTTATTTTCGTTTTCTAGACAGATGGAAATAGTTGAAAAGGATTTTTCAGAAGAATTTCTCAGAAGGAATTTTGTTGGTCCAATTTTAAAATGAAGAAAACAGTTTAGAAGATTGCTATAATTATGATGTTCGGAATGGTGTGAAATTTCTTAAAATTAGCTTATTAGTGACCAAAAATAATAAATATCTTATGGGTAAATAAATAAAGTGCCAATCATTCATGGTTTACGCAAGAGTGACACTTACCCATTGACAGCCGAGCTAGGCCGAGATTGATATCAGTATGGTTTTTGCGTTATTTTATTTTGAATTCTATGTACTTTAAAACTACATTAAAGTAAACAAGAAAAAAAGTTAACTTCGGTTGGGCCGAAGCTTATTCATATACCTGTTACACATCATTTGACGTTGATAGACCTTCGTGTGCAGCATTTGCATTATTATACCTGGGAGTTTCCATACGAAAAAGATCAAAGTTGCAAGTCAAGTTTTTGATTTTGTTCAAAGTTGGTCAATTTGTAGTATTTGGGGGTAGTAATAGCTCAGTCAAGTATTTTTTAAAAATCTTCAAAATTCTAGGAATTACGTCACTTTTAATTTTTGGACCTTTATTTTTTCAAACTCTTGTAATTTAAAGAGTTTTTAACCGATTTCAATGAAATTTATAGGGCGTGTAGAGAAAATTGTAAGGTTTTAAATAAATTTAAAGTGGATTTAAAAAGTTTAAAAATTCATGTAGAAAAACACAAAAAACATTTTTAAACATTTTTTTCTATGTGTGCTAATTCATATTTTTTTTTTCACAATACAATGAAAGCTTATTATTTTACCTTTAATTTGATAAAAAAAAATCGATGGAGGGTCTTTTAGTTCTCGAGATATCGTCAAAAGAGTGTTACGCTTCACGTCGACGTAATTCCTAGAATTTTGAAGATTTTTAAAAAAATACTTGACTGAGCTATTACTACCCCCAAATACTACAAATTGACCAACTTTGAACAAAATCAAAAACTTGACTTGCAACTTTGATCTTTTTCGTATGGAATCTCCCACCTGTTACACTAGTGTAAACAGGTATATTCAGTTTGTCGGAAAGTTTGTAACGCATTAAAGGAGGCATCGTAGACCCTATAAAGTATATATATTCTTGATCACCTCGACAAAACGAATCGATTTAGCCATGTCCGTCTGTCTGTCCGTCCGTCCGTCTGTCCGTCTGTCTGTGTGTTGCTGCGCGATTTATTCGCTCAGTTTTAAAGATATTGGGCTGAAATTTTAAGCTTAAGCTTTTCTAGGTCCTGTGTACTTTCTATGTTAAAATCAATGTGCCACGCCCACTTTTAGATATTGCTCCCATACAAAAGTACAACATTTTGTCAAGTTCTTATAAGAAAAAAATGTATTTATAAAGCGAATGGCTTCAAATATGTTTAAAATGTTTCTTATACCATGCCAAATCTTCAGTTTAAAATTGGTCCAAATCGGACCGCGAATTCCAAAATTTTTAAGAATACATTTAATTTGTTTAGTATTTTTAAATAAAATTTAATACAAATGCTGCTCTCGAAGGTCTATCAACGTCAAATGATGTGTAACAGGTATATGAATAAGCTTCGGTCCAACCGAAGTTAACTTTTTTCTTGTTTTGAATTGCTTTTGTTTTGATTCTCTAAAAAGTGTCCGCAGCGGATCATACAGAAGCTTACTCTTAAAAAAGTTTTCCAAAAGAGTCTGCTCAACACTATTATCGGTTCTTAAAGGATAGCTCATTCAAACATTGATTTCGTTGAAAGAAAATGTCCCACTGATTCGGAAAGGGCTTCTTTCGTATATTACGAATCTGAGATCGGAATTATTGTATCACGCCTTAATTTCGAAGTTTTAAAAACTCGCGTTTTAGGCAGTTTTTGACCACTGTAACAAAGTAACGCGACGTGATAGAATCCTGAGATTAAGCTTGTATGAAAGCTTGTAACATAATTTAAACTAAAAATTTCAAAATAAAAAATACATAACACATTAACGTGGGGTAAAGATGAATCATTTTGTCTTAATAGTTTTTAACAATATCAACAAAATAAATTGTTCTTATAATTCACAGTGGAATCTGGTGGACATTATTTTGTAACAATTAAAGAGTTGCCATTATTTTATGTCTCTGAGATAAACGGTGTCAAATAAGCTCTACCGTGGGGCTGCTCTGAAGGAATAATAATATAATATGAATCGACATAAAAAACTATTTTCGATACTCAGTTGGCTGAAAAATGTTTTTTTTTTTTTTGTCTTTTTTTTTTTGTGAAAGTTTTAGAGTAAAGAAATTTCTATAGGAAATGTTTTTTTTCCTTTTGAAATTGTCGCCATTCTGCATCCCGACCAACCGAAATACAAAACTGAATTGATCTTTGAAGTTTCCAAGAAAATATTCAAATTTGGTTCAAATCGGACAATTTAAAAAGTATATCATGAATATATCACAAGTATTAAACGATTTCTATAAACAACTTATACTGCCTTGCTTGAGTATCGAACTTTATTTAGTATAAACTTTTTTCGAAAAAAGTCGACACTATAACTAAATGTCGAGTCAAGTTGCTACTAAAATTTAGTAGTAGAAAATTTATTATTTTTGTAAAATATTTTTTACACTCGTTACACATAGTGTAAACGGGTATATTCAGTTTGTCCAAAAGTTTGTAACGCATTGAAGCAGGCATCGGAGACCCCATAAAGTATATATATTCTTGATCAGCTCGATGAGACGAATCGATCTAGCCATGTCCGTTTGTCTGTCCGTCTGTCCGTCTGTTTGTTGCTATGCGATTTATTCGATGACGATATAAAGATATTGGGCTGAAATTTTAAACTTAAGTTTTTTGGCAACGACTAGGTTAAGTTCGAAAATGAGAATGCCACGCCCATTTTTAGGTATAGCCTCCATACAAACTTATCGATTTTTTTCGATTTATTGTTTAAAAATAGTACTTATTTATGAATGTCCCAATTGGGTAAAAACATCTCTTTTGTCATCCAGGGTCAAAACCAAGACGCCACGCCCATGTAACGGGTATTTCAGCTTTGGTTCCACCGAAGTTAACGTTTTCCTTGTTTTGTATTTTTAAAATAGTGAAAAATAAAAATAAAAATTTTTAAAAAAGTTATAATGTCAAATATCGTAAAAGAATTTTCGCTTTAAGGAAAGAACGAAGACTGTTTTAAATGATTTTTTTGTTTAACACCTTAGGTTCGTTATATTATTCGAATGTAAAGATATTAAACGCTCTGGTTTCCTTGTGACTAGCAATCGTCTTTATTAATGTTGTGGACTTACTTATACAACGAATTTTAATCTACACATATGATTTGTTGCCGTAAAAAATTAGACCCAAGAAAAACGCAACTACAAAATTGTGGAAATTTTTCATTTCAAATGAAAAGTCAATGAAAAAGTGCTGTAGAGCTGTAAAAAGAACATCTGCATTGGCATTTGTATCGGTTTACATCTTCTTTTGACGGCTTAATAGAAATTTTAATGATTGTATTTCGTTGTGAAAGAAAAATGAAAAGATCGGCAGGTAAATGCAGGCAACTCAATGTAAAAAAAAAAAAAACTATTGTAAAAAAGGTCGTTGAAATTGGCAACAATTCAAACAAAAGGAAATGGAATTCAATGCATGACACGGTGGCTGACAGTAAGACAAAGCACAAGTGAAGGATAATCTTAGGAAGCAGAGCATATTGTGGATGAATAAGAAGACGATGTTTTACACATTTTCTTAAAGATATCAAAATTTTTTTTCATTTCTAACAGTTTTTTTTTTTTTTTTTTGTTTGATTTTTTTTTTTTTTGTGTTACTGCGAAACTCTATTCATTTAATAATTTTTTTTTTTTTTTGCGATGCAAGAAGATAAATTAGTTTAATAGATTCCGAGTAGAGGTGGGCGCGGACTGTGTTTTTTTTTTCTCGTGTTCGTATGATGTGTACGTGTTCCAAATGTAATTTGACACGAGAAAAATATACTTTCAGTGTAACCGAAGCTTAAATACCCGTCACACGAGCCTTTAAATAGCTTATGTGTGATCATCGATGGCTTAGATATGTTAAAACTTCGAGATGGGATGGGTGGGGATCAATGGTTGGATACAACTCAAGTTTAGACACAATTTTGGTATAAAACTTTAGGCTAAAAATGCAGACAAAACAATGGTTTACTTGAAAACGTCATAATTATTTTTTTTTTTTTACTGTCTACTTTAATTTGCAATCAGTCCAATTGTGGACTATAATCAAATTTTATAACAAGCATAACAAATTTACATCATAGTTTATTAAGGATGCGGTTTGGCTAGGGTGAAATTCAAATTAATACTGAACAGACCCAGTACAGGTACCTCATAACGATTGACGGTTTGGAAGATCCGAGGGATGAGTTCGTTTCAGTCTACGCTGCGTATTTAGGTTAAGAAGGTTTCTTGCCAAAATATTTGGATGTATACTAAGTTTTCCGAAATATTTTTGCTGTGACGTGCAATCGCCTCTACAACAGTTGGTAGTCTTATGTTAGGTCTTTATGTATGTTTTCATTTCGAACATACCATGGAGCTCCAGTTATCTTTCGAAGTGTAATGTGATACCTTTGTAAGCTATTAATACTAGATCGAGCTGCAGTTCGCCACAGCTGTATTCCATAAGTCCACACAGGCTTAAGGAAGGCTTTATATAGCCTAATTTTATTTTCTAGGCTTAGTTTAGATCTACACCCAAGCAACCAGTGCATGCGCCGTGTTTTAAGTTTATGCTGTTCTCTTTTTGCAACAATATGATTTCTCCATGTTATATAATCATATTAATTATTGTGGCGCGACATTTGTCATATTGGTGGTATGTACATAGGATGGTATAAGATTTTTTTTTTAAACAATTAAAAGTGAATACATTAGTAAATAATACCTGCATGCAAAGAATACCTAATAATAGGCGTGTCAAATTTGGCTTGGACATTGGATGACACTTGAAGTGTTTTTACCTAATTTGGAGTGAATACTTGCATAATTAATACCAATTTTCATACAAAATATCTAAAATGGCTCGTAAGTTTGTATGGAGGCAGCACCTAAAAATGGGCGTGGAATTCTAGTTTTAACACAAAAACTGCCTAGGATCGAGTTTCAAAATTGAGCGAATGGCTAGATCGACACGCCTCATCGAGCTAATCAAGAATATATATACTTTATGGGGTCCAAAACGTCTCCTTTAGTGCGTTACAAATTTGAAGACATATTATATACCCATTTACTACTGTGAGAAAAAGTATGAAGAATTTTTAATTTAAACTTCGCGGACTTAACATTTCGGGCTTTCTGAGTTGGCAGGACTGTTAATAATATCTAGGCCAAATTTCATGTCAATGTCATTATCACTTATATATTTGCGATTGTCTGACTGATTTAATTGAGCAGAGAAGTGTCATAAAATTTTGTTTTCTGAATGGAATAAATGGAATATAAATGTTGAAGAAGGCTTACGGGGACCAAGCTCTACCAAAATCAATAACATATGATTGGTATAAATTCTTCGATGAAGGTTGAGAACGTGTTGTAGACGAAGGGCGCCCGGGTCGACCATCGACCTCAACGGACGATGCTCACATCCAAACAGTAATAGAATTAGTGCTTGCACACCGTCGATTAACTATAAGATCCATTGCTGATGAAATTTTCGTATCAAAAGGATCAATTAACACCATTTTAAAAGATGTTTTGGGCCTCTAACGTGTCAAGTCTCGATTGGTACCAAAAATGGGGAATTTTCTTGAAAAACAGCGTCGATTCTTCGCAACTTTTTCTCCAAAAATGCAACCAATATCGTTCCGCAACAACCGCCTGATTTGGCTACGTGTGACTTCCGACTATTCTCAAAAGTCAAGAGTTTGTCGGAAAGTAGACCCTATAAAGTATATATATTCATATAGACGAGTCGATTAGGCCATGTCCGTCTGTCTGTCCGTCTGTCTGTTTGTTGCTGCGCTATTTATTCGCTCAGTTTTAAAGATATTAAGATGAAATTTTAAACTTAAGCTTTTCTAGGTCCTGTGTACTTTCTATGTTAAAATCAATGTGCCACACCCACTTTTAGGTATAGCTCCCATACAAAAGTACAACATTTTGTCAAGTTCTTACAAGAAAAAAATGTATTTATAAAGCGAATGGCTTCAAATATGGTACAAATGCTTCGTATACCATGCCAAATCTACAGTTTAAAATTGGTCCAAATCGGACCGCGATTTTATAAATTTTTTAAAAATGTATTTAATTTGTTTACTATTTTAAAATACAATTTAATACAAAATCTGCACACGAAGGTCTATCAACGTCAAATGATGTGTAACAGGTATATAAGCTTTGGTCCAACCGAAGTTAACTTTTTTCTTGTTATACCCGTTACACATAGTGTGAACGGGTATATTCAGTTTGTCAAAAAGTTTGTAACGCATTGAAGGAGGCATCGGAGACCCCATAAAGTATATATATTCTTGATCAGCTCGATGAGACGAATCGATCTAGCCATGTCCGTCTGTCTGTCCGTCTGTCAGTCTGTCCGTCGGTCAGTCTGTCCGTCTGTTTGTTGCTATGCGATTTATTCGATGAAGATATAAAGATATTGGGCTGAAATTTTAAACTTAAGCTTTTCTCGGCAACGACTAGGTTAAGTTCGAAAATGAGAGTGCCACGCCCATTTTTAGGTATAGCCCCCATACAAACTTATCGATTTTTTTTCGATTTTTTTTTTTAAATAGTAATTATTTATGAATGTACTCGCTCCAAATTGGGTAAAAACATTTTTTTGGTCATCCAGGGTCAAAACCAAGACGACACGCCCATGTAACGGGTATTTCAGCTTCGGTTCCACCGAAGTTAACGTTTTTCCTTGTTTTTTTTTTAAGTTTGTTGTAAGTCTTTACAAAAAAATGTTATCAAAACTCATTGATAGAATCAAACGTTTCAGACAAAAATTTGAATCAAGTTTTTTGCGTGTCCGATCCCACCTTTAGTAAGCACATGCACTGAACCGACCAGTTAGTCAAAAAAAACAAGGGGCACATGTTGTGTCTCACAATTTCCCCCAAAAAAAGTGTCTCACAATAGCCCAAATGATTTAGTGGACCGTATGAATCACTCATTAAAAGTTATACAAAATTCATGTTAATTAAAACATGTACTTGAGTTAAATATAAAACAAGAAAGAACGCTGAAGTCGAGTATGATCGACTGCAAGACACCCTGTACCAAATCTTTATTTACCTTAAGTTAAGTCGTACCATATATTTGTATGGGGGCTATACTTAAAATTTTGTTGGTCCTACTCACATTGGGATATTTTATTGGAACTATCGTAGACATAATTTATACTAAATTTGAACTTCTTAGAATAAGAAACAATGTCGATTTTATGCAAAAACCCAAAATATTGGGGTAGATTTGTATGGGGGTACCTCTCAAGTGCACACTCAGGAGAGTCTAAGTTTCAAATATGGTGGCCCTATCTCTTATAGTCTCTAAGATTATCTCTTTCATACGGCAGACAGCAGGACAGACAGACAGACGACGGACATACAGAGCTAGTTCGACTCTCCTTCCAATTCTGATCAAGAATATATATATACTTTGTCTATCCTGCCTCCTTCTATCTGTTACATACATTCGCACAAACTTTATATACCCTTTTGGTACACGATATATAAAAACCGTTGTTAAAAATAATGCAAACACGAAAGCCCGAAATAAAAATCAAATAATATTTTGAAATAATCAGTAATGTTTGAATGAAAAAATGATTTTGGTTTAGGGCAATAAGATAACAGCCATTTTTATGTTCTATACTTTTCAAATGTTGTTAAACAATAACGGGTTTCACAATTTCCCATTTCTCACAATTCCCCAGCTTCCCCTATATATTTGATTAAAATCAAGGTCAATTTACAAATTTTTTTTTTGGAGAACGCAGATTACTATTACCTTTAGATTTTTAGCTAAATATTAAAAAAAAAAGAATAAGAACAATTGTGGTCAACCCAAATTTTTCAATATAAAGCACTGTTACTTACCCTAAGTTTACAAAACAATATAATAAAAAATTATGAGTTTCTGTTTTTGTGAAAATCGTCTGCACATTAACCGACAGAGAATTGAACAAATATTTTTATACCCTTTACCCAAAGGGTAGAAGTGTATATTAAGTTTGTGCAAATACATGTTATAGTCAGAACAGAGCAAGGTAGACCATATAAAGTATATATATACTTGATCAGCATTGTAAGGTGAGTCGATATAGCTGTTTTTTTTTTTGTTTCCTTTATTTAGCAGTACTTTATTACGCAGTAGATATATAGATGAATATATTATAATAAGTTTAAGTTTACAGAATATTTTGTTATAAGATATGTGTATTGGAACTATTTTTTTTCAATATAGGCTTAAGTTTGTAAGTTGGGGATAGAATCGTGATAACTCCCAGCTGGTTTCAAGGCCTTTCGGAACTACCTATTCAGCATTACTTTGAAAGACTGGCGAATGACTGTTACGTCATGTTCATGATATTTGTTGTTCTCTTTCTAGTGCGCGCAGCATTTTTATAACTTTCGTTATTAAGCCCGTTACTGCTTCATATTTTTTGTTGGTTTCCAGCATTTGATCCACAAGATTTTCTGGTGATGCAGTGGTACCGATCCGATCCACCCTATCTGCGTGTTCGACATCATCAATCACTTTGCCACCACATCGCGTACACCACGGATCTTGCGCATGCCTGAATCTATGCAGATAGGCACGAAAGCACCCATGGCCACTGAGAAACTGTGTAACGTGGAAGTTTGTCTCACCATGTTTCCTTGTAAGCCAGTTCGAGCCTGGCTTCTTCTGCTAGTTGATCAATAGGTGTCATTCCACTTATGATAAGTACTGCTTCATCTAAGATGGTTCGATATGTACTACAGACTCTAATTGCGCATAGCCTGTATGTTGATTTTATATCTTTTATGTAGCTTTTTGTGTTGCACGCCTCTGCCCAAATAGAAGCCGCATACATAAAGACTGATGTGGCCACGTTAGCGAGGAGTTTTCTTCGTGACTGACTTGGACCTCCTACATTCACCATTATACGAGATAGAGCTGCAACGGTTCTAAATGCTTTTTTTGTTTACATAGTCTAGGTGTGGCTTATATGTAAGCCTGTCTATTACGAAGCCAAGCTGCAATATTTCAGTTTTTGACTCAACGATGTGTTCTCACATGGTCAATTGAATCGTTTCAGCCACTTTTCTGCTGCTTACTAGTACACACTCGGTTTTGTGCTCCGCTAGTTATTGGCCGACTGATATAAGCTAATTTCGTATGCGCTCAATCGCTCGATTCGCTGAAAAATTAACTTCCTCAACATAGTTTTCTGTAACACAAATAGCGACATCGTCTGCAAAGCCAATCACCTATACATCTTTGGGCATGTCCAGGCTTAGAATTTTGCCATACATTGTGTTCCAGAGTAGTGGGCCGAGAAGAGATCCCTGAGGAACCCCGGCCGTAACCCCGTACGATTTTAGCCCCTCTCCTGTATCAAAGAAGAGGTTTCTTTCCGAAAAGCAGCTTTGTAGTATGCGAAGCATGTAACTATATACATCGAAAGCGATTAGTGATTTGATTATTTCTGACCAATTGGCGGTGTTAAAAGCATTTTTGATGTCTAATGTAATAATTAAACAAGACTTTTATGATCCATCTTTCCATCGTTTTCCTTCGGTTGCCTTTCTTGCTGTGTTGACTACTAGCTCCAACGCGTCTACTGTGCTCTTTTTCTCCTGTATGGAGCGTTCTAGTCGATCGTGTATAATGCGCTCAAATACTTTGCAAGCTGTGTCAAGCAGGTAAATTAGACGATAAGAGGATGAATTTTCTGCATCATTTCCAACTTTAGGTGTTGGGACCAGTTCCTGCATCTTCCATTGGGGAGGAAAGACCCCCTCTCTTAGGCAGCAAGTGTACAATTTAGCCAGTTCGTCTTGGTGCAGTCTAGCTGCTGTTTTGACCTTACTAACAGCTCTTAGTACTTCCTCTTCCATGACAGAGGGCACGTCGTGACCTTTGGACTTTGACGTCCCTAGGACCAAAAAAGCTTAGGTTCAGGTCAATATCTTAAAAACATTCTGAGTAAAACGTATCGCAATCCATTCGTCTCATCGAGCTGATCAATAATATATAGTAAATATATACTTTATGGGTTCTCCGATTCCTCCTTTAATGCGTGCAAACTTTCCGACAATCTCAATATACCCGTTTACATGTAACGGGTGTAAAAAGGAAAAAACGGTCAAGTAATTTTACTGCTCAAGTATTTTTCTTTTTCTAGTTTCCTGCTTTCTTGGTCGATTTTTAAAAAAGTTAAAAATATACTTTCGATTGAATTTAATTGATTGAAAAAGATTTTGAGAAAATGGGTTAACTAGTGCAATATGCATTTTTTTTTAGTGAAAAACCCTTTAGTTAGAAAATGAATCTATAAAACCGCCATAGCCTCTAAATTGTATTATATTTCCAGATGTTGTTTATGTGTTAAAATATGTATAACAAATGTTATACTTTATATTACAAATTTTTACAGCAGAGTTTACGAAAGGGCAAATACTTTAAAATTTTTATAGAATTAAGAATTTTAATTTTATAGAATTAAGAATTTTAATGTATAATATTATATTATTATTAAAATATATAAATTAAGGTGTTCCAAAAATGTATGAAAAATAATATTTCAAAATTTTTATGCGCCACCACCTAGGATTGTTCTATAATTGGATAATATTTAAATTAAATTGGATAATATTTAATAGTGCCGCAAAGCCCCTATAGTTTCCATGTATTATGCTTGGGAAAATATCACTTTTTCGTTGTTTAAAAGTTTATTTTCGATATAGAACAATCGTACATAATTTTTTTTTTCAAACCACCCTAATACATATATATATATATGTTATATATATATATATATATATATATATATATATATATATATATATATTCTATAACCTGTTTTGTGGCATCAAAAAATTTAAAAATTTTAATTTAATTTTTTAAATTTTTGGTCGCAGCCCATGTTAGATAAGAAATGTGTCTATTTCTGTAGTAATAGTTATATCGTCTTGTGATATAAGCTCTGTAAATCCAACGTATTCTTTTCTTATTATTCTCTTTATCTAGTCATAAAAATGCAAACCAATCGAAAGCTACTCTTTCCGAGCTAAATTAGCTGTTTCATTCGCTAAAACGGTGAGTTATGCTGTTACGGCTGCAATTTTTAAAATGGTTTTCCAATTTATTGGCACCAGAGTAAATTCACATCTTTATTAAATATAATAAAACTCCTCTATCCTGTTATTTTACCTTAAGTGGCATATCGTGTGTTCCACAAAATATCACATATAAATAATGGAAGACATTATTATTTAGTTGTCTACTACGGTTTTCTCGTGACAATTTAGTACTTGCACATCATCGGGAACGTCACCAATAAAAACCTGCTGCAGCGGTTGCAGTCAGGTGAAGTTTTGTGAAAGCATGCATTTTGCAGCCTTTGTGTATATACATATTTAAATTTTATAAAAAGACGGATCATGAAAATGCTGTCAGTGTTGTGTGACGGTTTTATCGAAGTAAAAGTTTGCCTTGTTTTTTAAGCATTCATATTTGTATCCATCATACCAACTTTTTAACTAACTGTAGGGAAGCTGCCGCCCTGCCCATACCAGGCAACGCCCATGCTCCTTTAGTACAGGGTATAAACATTTTTAATGCTGTGAATTTTTTAACCTGTAAAAGTGTTGAATAACAAAGACTTAATTCATAAAATTCACTGTCAATACCCGTTTCCAACTAACAATTTAGCTTTGTTTCTTGTACCGGTGTCATTTTACTGTTGCCTCATACATTTTCGTGCAAAAAAAAAAGGAGTGCTCCTATAATGTTGAAATTATGCGCATTTGTTAAGTTTGAAGTAGTTAAGAAAAATTTCGAAGAAGGTTGATATTGTTTAGTTCCTAGGGGTACCTCCCATAGACCTATAATTTTTTTCTTCAAAATTTTGTATATGTTTATCTTATCGAAACTCAGTCAGAATATTATTCAAAGAGAAATAAAGACTTGTGTTGAGATTGACCAAATTCGTATAAATTCGTATTCCCATAGAGCTATACTCATTTTTTTCAAAATCTTCAGACCCAAAATATTTACAAAATTTTTTATAGCAGATCTATCTTTCCGAAACTCAGTTGGAACACTGGTAACAGATAGTAATAGTCTTGTGCTGAAATGGGTCAAATCGAAGTACACCCATTTACCCATGATTAGTAATTTTATTCAAGTATATAAATATAACTAACTGCAGGACATTATTCGAACAGTTGTTTAAGGTTGATGGAATATACTTCTAATCTAACGATTATTACTCTGACTTAGTTCGCTTCTGAACTGTTTTTATATCCGCCATTCATAGTGTGCGGTGTATTATCAGTTTGTCGGAAAGTTTGTAACGCATGAATGGAGATATAGCCCAATCACCCATTTACCGCCCATTTTCGAATCTTTGTATGAAAATTTGTGTAATTTCTGCATGTATTCATTCCAAATTGGGGGAAATCACTTCTTATGTCATCCAATGTCAAAATCAAGGAGCCACGCCCATATCTGGGTATTGGCCCCATAAAAACTTACCGCCCATGTTCGAATTTTTGTATAAAAATAGCAATTATTTATGAATACATTCACTTAAAATTGGGTAAAAACAAAATCTGTTATGAGTCGATTGAGGATAAAAAAGCTTACTTCGACGAAGGTGTCTTTGGTATGCTTATTAAACAATTTGTAGATTTGTAACGAATATATATTTAGTCTTCATAATGCCAAAATATGTACATATCAATGACACCACTTCACTTTTTTCGGGGTTTTTGTTTTTTTTTAAATCTAAGATTCTAAATTTATATAAAATCAAGAAAAAACTTTGACTTCGATTGAACCGAAACGTAAATACCAGTCACATTACATCAAGAAGATGATTTTCATGGTTGTCTTTGATTTTTTTTTTTCGGGTTTTCCGTTAGTTTTGAACTAAAAAACAGAATAATTTTTTTCGGAACATCATGGCATCAGACGTCTACGTTTCACAACATTTTTACCATATTACCAATATTTTACTATAAGTGAAAAATTTTATTCCGGTGCCTTCATCCCATCATTTTCTTTTAAGTTTATCTTTGGGAAGGCAGCTTAATTTATTCATCTTTGAACGACAAATTGCACATGTAATAGGCATTTAAAAGCAATTTTTGTTTATTTGAAGCTTTTATTTAATAATTTTTTTATTATTACATAGTTTAAAATTAGGTAAAACCATGTTTGAATAATGTTACATCAAAAATCCATCACTCTGACACATTGACAATCACTTGCAATGAAGACTGTATATTGAGAGAGTGTCAAGTAAGCGGATGCCCTTCTTTATTACAATATGGTTATAACAAAAAAGCATTGTGAATATCTCTTTTTCACAGTTTATTCAATATTTTGAAAAGTTTGTCTATTATTTTTCACTATATTAAAATACTAAAAAATTTCTTAGAAAAATAATACATTTTCAACTAAATTGTAGTAACTCGATATTACATTTTAGTACATACTTTTTTAAAAAAGGAGCAACTTTTTATTTATTAGTACGGAAATAAAGTTTTTATACGCAGCACCCGAAGGGAAAACGGTATATTAAGTTTGGAGGCATGGTGTACCCTATAATATATATATATATATTCTTGATCGGCATTCAACGTCTTGTGCTATGTAAGTCCGACCTGCTGCCTGTCCATCCGACCGGCTGTCTCTCCGTCCTGAAGTCCGCCGTGTGGAAATTTACATACAATTTTCGATTTTCATCGTCAATGCGCAGACGGGAAGGCATCGTCGTACAGCAATCGGTTTATGTACCCACATTCTGGATATGTGAACCCAGCTTTTGAGCCCTATTAGCGTCCCAAATTGAAAAAAAATTTTAACGACCCGCCCTAACATGATATATGATATTGATCAGCTCGATGAAACGAATCGATTTGGCCATGTCCGTCTGAGGCAATGCGCTTTGCTCGGAAAGTTTTGAAGATATTAACCTGAAACTCGAAACTTTTTTGGCCGTAATTGGTTTCTACTTCAAAACCAAAGTGCCACGCCCATTCTAAGCCAGGGTCCCAATACAAACCTACCGCCCTTCCACTCCAAATTGGATAAAACCACTTCTAATGTCATCCAATGTACACCGATATAATAAAGATCGGGCTACTATAACAAATAGCCCCATACAAACTTACCTTTCGTATAATATGTTTAATGTATAAGCTATGGCTTTATCGCACCATTGACCCCCACCTCGCCCAGCTTCGCAAAATTCTATCTACGCCACTAATGATCATACATAAACTACATATTCAAGGTTTCGTGTAAAGGGTATTTGAGCTTCGGTTCTACGGAAGTTAACGTTTATTATATTAAAAAGAAAACAGTCAGGATCGTCAGGTATACGGCTACATAAGTGGCACAGCAGGACATATATGCTGCATCGGTAACGGCGATCATTTAGGAAAAATGTGCGTAAAAATTTTAAACAATTCAAGCCTCGAACAATAGAAGTAGAATAATGCAAATGGAAACAAAGGAGCTGTTTCGCACTTTTTCCCTGTCGGTGTCAAAGTTTACTCTCTTTTAATAGAATCATTTTGTTACAATAGGGTTTTCTACAGTAGCAAAACATCTTAATTTTCGTTGAATTAGGTGTGTACGTTAAAAAAATGCAAAGGAACGGACATAAAAATTTATATGTATTTGTAGATTTGTTTGAGGGTTGAGCCATGAAGTGGATGTGTTATATAAGTATAATATAATTTGGTCGTAGTAAAAATTAATTATTTTCGCCAAAAATTACTTTTCGTAATATTTTTATCTTCTACAAGGAAAATCGTGAAACGAATCTTTAAATAGTTTATGTGTGATCATCAGCTTATATGTATTGATAAATGTATATTTAAAATTATTACTATTTTATACAAAAGTTTGAAAACAATCGGTAATCTGTAACTAAATATGGGCCTGATCGGTTCATCTCGCCGAGCTGATCAAGAATATATATACTTTCAAACTTTCAGACACACTGAATATAAAAACAGTTTTAAAAATAGTAGGGATCTCCTTTAAAGACGCTAGACTTGTTGAACTCGTAAAATTTAGGAACCATTTTGAATTAAATTTCGCCTCGATAGCAATTTTTTGTTTAAAATAACAATCATTTCTTTAAACTGATGCAGTGGAGCGGTATAATCTTTAAAAACTGTTAAAATAAATTGAAAATATAATGCACTCATGTAGTTTAAAACTAAAAGTCTAAAGTAAAAAGTGAGAGAATGTAGCATAAAAGGAAAATATGTAAAAAGAGCAAAAACTGACACGGTCTTTTGTCTAAGAAAGGTTTCAATGTCTCATTCAAAGGAATGAACAAGAGGGTTCAGCGCAGCGAGGGGTAACATATTATCTACCTAAGTAACAACAAAGAGGTCTTTTGTTTGATGCAAAGGCATGACATGGTATTCGCCTCTGACATAAAAACTTAAATATATATTTGCAGCTCGTCTCTGAAACAATTTAACTACTAATCTAGAAATTTTACAAATGCAACGCATTTTAAACGCATATTAAAATTATAAAATAAGTAAATAAACTCAATGTTATAATTATATTAATCCGAATATGTATAAAACAATATTTAATTTAAATTATTAACTCTAACTACTCGGACTATTTTTTAGTTTGGTGTTATAAATTTGATATGGGTACCCCCAAACAGGTCTACCCCAAAGTTTTGGGTTTTTACACAAAAAACGTCTTTGTTTCCTATTGTTGATAGTCTAAATTAAGAATTAATTATACCTATAATAGTGCCAGCAAAAAATCCCAGTAGGAGTAGGGACCAAAACAAAAATTTATAGTGTAGCCCCTTATAAATTTACCCGTTTACTTAAATTTTTATTTTTTATAAAAATCCAAAACAATAATGTGGAGTACTAAGATAGAATTAAAGTTTGTGAAAGTTTATTTGAAAGATAGTTTAAAAATATTTTTCACGTGCAAAAGGAGTTTTCGAAATATGGACCAATACCCTACATATATTACACCAAAGTGACAATGCCCAAAATATATTGAGTCCAAGCGAGAATAGCCACACAAATGTCGCACCATACCAATAAT
Source organism: Leucophenga varia (assembly GCA_018903435.1). Taxonomy (NCBI): domain Eukaryota; kingdom Metazoa; phylum Arthropoda; class Insecta; order Diptera; family Drosophilidae; genus Leucophenga; species Leucophenga varia. The sequence continues at coordinate 43,933 of JAEIFJ010001041.1, forward strand.
GTCCTAAAATTATTACACCGAAGCAACAATACCCTACAAATATGAAATGTAATAATACCCTACCAAATATGTAATCAAAGTAATAAAGTCCTACAAATATGGGACCAAAGTCACTATACTTTACAAATTTATAGCAACAGTAATAATACCCTACACATATGAAACCAAAGTAATAATACCTTACAAATATGGAAACAAAGTCATACAAACCTACAATTATGAAACCAAATTAATAATATATTACAATATTCTCAAAAATCTTGTGTAAGTGATCGCCTTTATCGTAATTTAAATCTACAACAAAAAAAACCACGAAAAACGTTTACTTCGACGAGCGTCAGGCAGACGGTTATAGCTAGATCGACTCGTCTCGTTGAGCTCATCAAGAATACATATATTCTTGATGCGGTATAAACGGAATATAACCGCTTACATTATGTGTAACGGGTATAAAAAATAAATGGATAAAATTTGGTTTTGGTTCCCAAGTTGGGCCCCAGGTCCCAATTTCAGAAAACCCTTGAATAGTCTTCTTTCATGTGTATTTTTGGTGCAACTAGAAAGAAAGGATATATGTCATTTTAATAAAACGACATACATTTTATCATTTAAAACAGATCAAAAAAAAAAACAAATCTACAAAAGCTCATTGAAATCGCTGGAGTTGTTTCGGAAATATACGCCCATATTTCCAAAATGACATATATCCTTTCTATCTAGTTGCACCAAAAAATACACATCTACAAAGCTTCATTCAAATCGGTTGAGCTGATACTTAAGTAAACGATGAATTATGATCGATTTTATAAAACGACTTCTTTTGAAATGGATCAAAAATGCGTATCTACGAAATTTTATTAAAGTCGCTTGAGTTGTTTGGGAAATGTTCGACGAATTTATGACTTAAGCGATTTCGAAAATTTGGACCTGCACCCAAATGGGAAAAAAGGATTTTTAAAGCTTAAAGTGTGCGAGAGAAGATAATGATCCAAATCTCATTTCAATATCTTTTAAACTGACCGAATGAATCGAGAAAACAAACAGATAGACGGACGTGACTAGATTTGTTTCCTCGAGTTGATATATATATATAAATATATATATATATATATAAATGTATATATATACAGGGTTTTCCATTTCGGGCTTCCGAAAGTATGCAGCCCTGCGCTGACATAGCTGTAAACCAAAGCGTCATATCGTTAGTTGAATATCTGCCATTTTACAATATGGATCGTTTTAGCATCGCACAACGTGTTAATTTTGTTAAATTATACTATAACAAGAAAAAACGTTAACTTCGGTAGAACCAAAGCTTAAATACCCGTCACACGAATCTTTGAATAGTTTATGTGTGATCATCAGTGGATTAAATACATTTATAAATATATATTCAAAAACAATTTATTTTTCATACATTTGTTCGAAAATAATCGATAAGTTTGTTTGGGGACTATGGCTAAAAATGGGCGTGGCACCTTGGTTTTGTTATTGGATGATATTAGAAGTGTTTTTACTCAAATTTGAGTGAATATTCTCTTAATAATACCTATTTTTATACATTCAGAAAAAATAAATATTTTCATACAAAAATTCGAAAATGGGCGGTAAATTTGTATGGGGGCTATAGCTAAAAATGGGAGTGGCAGCCTGAATTTAACATTAGATGACATTAGAAGTATTTTTACCCAACTTGGAGAGACTACATTCATAAATAATAGATATTTTCATAGAAAAACTCCGAAAAAAACGGTAAGTTTGTATGGGGGCTATACCTAAAATGGGCGGGCACATTGATTTTTACATTTGAACTGCTTAGGACTGAGAAAAGCATAAGTTCCGAGTTTCAGGTCAATATCTTTAAAACTGAGCGAATGAAGCGCATACATACAGACAGACGGACAGACATGGCTAGATCGACTCGTCTCGTCGAGCTGATCAAGAATATATATACTTTATAGGGTCTAAGATGTCTCCTTTAATGCGTTACAAACTTTCTGACAAAATGATAATACCCTCCACACTGTGTGTGGCGGGTATAAAAATGATGCAAAACTGGTAAATGTCTTTCGAGCATTACAAACGGATTTTGGTCGTCATGGATGGCCTACACAGCACACAATTGCTAATGTAGTGCGTAAATTCGAACAAACTGGATCCGTAGTGGATATTGTGAGACCTGTGCATCATCGTAATGTGCGTTCGGCCGAAAATATTGCAACTGTTGCTGCCAGTGTGGAGGATGACCCGAATGTTTCGATTCCACGGCGTGCTCAGCAATTGGGATTGTCAAACACATCATTGTGGCGAATTTTGCATTTGGACTTGCACCTACATCCATATAAAGTCTAACTGGTACAAAAAAAAGAGCGTGGTGACCATGGAATGCGACGGGCATACGTCGATTGGGTGAACGAACAACAGCAGCAAAATGCTGAATTTTCGCATAAAATTTTCTTCAGCGATGAGGCACATTTCGAGCTCAGTGGCTATGTGAACACCCAAAATTTCCGTATATGGGGCTCAGAAAATCCACACGTGATTGTTGAGAGGCCATTGCATCTCATACTCATTTTTATACCCGTTACACATAGTGTAAACGGGTATATTTAGTTTGTCCGAAAGTTTGTAACGTATTGAAGGAGGCATCGGAGACCCCATAAAGTATATATATTCTTGATCAGCTCGAATAGACGAATCGATCTAGCCATGTCCGTCGGTCTGTCCGTTTGTCTGTCCGTCTGTTTGTTGCTATGCGATTTATTCGCTTAGTTTTAAAGATATTGAACTGAAATTTTAAACTTAAGCTTTTCTCGGCAACAACTAGGTTAAGTTCGAAAATGAGAGTGCCACGCCAATTTTTAGGTATAATCCCAATACAAACTAATTGATTTTTTTCGATTTTTTGTTTTTAAAATAGTAATTATTTATGAATGTACTCGCTCCCACAATTGATTAACATTTCTTTTTGTCATCCAGGGTCAAAACCAAGACACCACGCAAATTTCGGTATAGCCCCATTACAAATTTACCGCCCATTTTCGCATTTTTTATAAAAATAGTAATTATTTACGAATGTATTCCCTCTCAATTGGGTAAAAACATTTCTTTTGTCATCGAGTGTCAAAACCAAAATGCCATGCCCATTTTTAGGTATAGAACCCATACAAATTTACCACCCCATTTTCGAATTTTTGTATGAAAATATTTATTTTTTCTGAATGAATTCAATTAAAATTTGGTAAAATCAATTCTAATGTCAACTCCATCGATATGGTAAAGATAGGGCTAATATTACAAAAAGCCTACATACAAATTTGATCAAATTCATCGTGCAATTCAATCTAAGCGCCTAGTGAACATATAAACTATTAAACGTTTTGTGTAACAGATATTTCAGCTTCGGTTCCACCGAAGTTAACGCTTTCCATGTTTTAAATAATACTGTGTATCGATTTCGATCAATTATTTTTATACAATAAACGAATTGAATTTTTGTACAAGTTTATCAACTATTATTTTCTATGGTAATGCTCTCAAAAGGAAATACATTTCTTAATTTTTTTGCTTTCATAATGTTCTTTAAATCTGTTTTACACAAATTCATTTGCGTACACAAAGAATCAGTTCGAAGCCGACATCCAGATCATAAATAGGCGAGCTATTCTTCAAATTTTTGTGACCAACTTCACTAGATCATTTAGGTATATAAAATGGGTTCAATTTAGATAGCGGAAGAGCGTGAGTATTCAAGATCCAGAATTCATTTTCGTTGACTGCTGGACGGGTACTACTATACGTTTGCTAGTCAAACATAGCAGAGACAGTTCGACTCCCAGATCGGTAGTAATCATGTCCGCTTTATCTAGAAGGTGTTTTGTGACTTCTGCATTCTATATTTCATCCAGAGCTTCAACAATTTCGAAAAGTGTTCAGAAAATCTTCAGATGGCCTTGTTCTTCTCTTCTGACCGTTTTATTTCACACATGCATGATATATTAGAAGAATATTTTCCACGCATTCTTGATGGCCAATATTCAGTTTATGGCTACAGCAAAGGAAAATTTGTGTCCCTTTTAATTTTTTAACTTCTTGAACGTCACTTTCGTAGTCATCCAATAAATCCATTGCTATTTTCTGGCGCAAGTTAGTGGAAAGCCCCTTGTATTGTAAGCTCTATAAATCCAACGAATTTTCTTTTTATAAATCACTTTGTCTTATAATAAATGCGCAAACCAATCGAGAATTGTTATATAATATCAGCTGTTTCATCCGCTAATAAAAAGCGATAAACTAGACGAGATGAGTCGATTTAGCTATCGGGCTATCTTTCCGTCTCAATGTGATATTTTCGTGGCAAAAAAAACTTTTTTTACCTCTTTTTGTACCCTTCAAAAATCTAATGGTGCAGTTTGATGGAGAAGAATTCATAAAGGCTTCATATTTTGTGCATAACATTTTTGTCGTTGATTTAATCGAGTAAAGTCACTGAAAAGATTGGGCTGTAAAAAACTTATCAAACTTTGCACATCACCGTAGCTTTTTTATATAAAATTTTATTAATAATATTTTTTTTAATGTTTTTATTTAAAAATATTCAAAAAAGGGTAACGTAAGTGGTTCAAAAGATACTTGGAAATGAAAATGGCTCTATAAATGTCAAGTTTTCAATTTTCTACGAAAAAAACCGGCAGGCGCACAGTGGGGCAAAAAAAGTATCCGTGAACAAATTGATTTTGGGAAAGCATTTCTTAACCGATTTTTGAATTTTTTGTTTTAAATTAAAGCTAATAATAGCTATTCGGGGTTTTTAACTAAAAGTTCCATTCTTTTTTTATTAACCTTGAAAAATGAAAAACAAAATTTTTGTGTTTGAATGCTTCCAGTTTTTGAGATAATACTTGAAATTAATCCAAAATACCTGGAAGTTGTTCATTTACTATCCCTTGAAAATTTGTCAAGGGATAGCTATAAAAATGTGTATATAAAAAAGTGTTGCATACTTTTGGTGTAAACTTCTTTAATAATATAAAAAAAAACGAGATGTGACTTGATGAAACATGTGGATGAGATGCATTGATTGCAACTATCTTTAAAATAGCCCGTGCAGTACAAAAATAATCTTGTCTTACCTTAAACTGCTTACACGAATGCCATCAACACCTCCTGTTATGGACGGTTACCCTTTTTTGTAGAAGGAAAATCTTTTGAAGGACATTTTGTGGCGTATATAACTCATTTTTTATATAATCTTTCAGTTGTTATATCATGATTTCATTTTATTGTATTTTATTGCGGATTTCTTTTATTGTGATCAATACATTTAAAAATCATAACGGTCGGCACTTTTTATTTTTAACTAATTTTTATTTAATTTTTACAATATTTCAGAATTGATCTATATTATGTCTAGCACTTTGTTTTTAATCGAAATAGAGATATTGGTGCCATTTCATATCATGGTTTCTTTTTTTCAGTGTATGAAGTATAATTAAAGTATAAACCCATTAAAAATTGGCGGTTTACTACAGAAAAAACAGTATTGCTACCAGAATAGAGATATTGGTGCCATTTCATATCATGGTTTCTTTTTTTCAGTGTATGAAGTATAATTAAAGTATAAACCCATTAAAAATTGGCGGTTTACTACAGAAAAAACAGTATTGCTACCAGAATACCAGTCGAAACAACTTGAAATTGGTTGCTTTTGATGTTTTTAGTACCAATTATGTAGAAGGGAACATTATGGGTTCCATTTAGCAATATAAATTTATCTTTTTTAGGAAAGTCGTGCTAAAAATATCAAAAGAAATCTATTTCAAGCCTTACATAAATTTGTGACCGGAAACTACTATCTATATCAAATCATCATTTTTGACAACACCCTGTACATCGAAAATTAGACCTACGCTCATCTTGAAATGTTGGTTGTTTTTTTAACTATAATAACCAACATCTTTCAATCATCAAAAGTTTACTTTTTCAGGTAAGTAAAGGGTGCAAATATTGCGTAAACTCTTTTTAATAATAAGCTCATTTGCCTTCTATTGTTTTCTTTCCTTTGGTCTTTCCACCGTTTGCAGCAGATTTTTTGCGACCATTTATTTTGGTCTTACTTGACACGTTTGAAATTGGTTTAGGTTTAGGTACCTTGGCTTCAACGCGCACATACAAATCATAGTTGAAATCGGTGCAAAATTTACCTGATTAAAAAAGTTATCGTACATTTTAATATTTACTATTAACATGCATAGACATTAGTGTGGTCTAAAAACGCATGAGGAAAATTTTTTAACAAAACTTTTATAGGCTCAACCCCTTTAGTTTGATCTATATCGAAAATAAGAAGACCTGTGTTTTTGCTTAATCGTATAATATTTAATGGTACCGATAAGCCCCTGAAGTTTCCTAGGTATATTATATGGAAATATAACACTTTTCCCTAAATTTAACATAATGTAGAAAACAAGAAAAACGTTAACTTCGGTGGAACCGAAGCTGAAATACCCGTTACACAACACTTTTAATAGTTTATATGTTCACCAGGTGCTTAGATTAAATTTCACGATGAATTTGGTCAAATTTGTATGAAGGCTTTATGTTATATTTGCCCAATCCTTACCATATAGAAAGTGTTCACTTAGGTGTACATTGGAATTGATTTTACCAAATTTAATTAAATTCATTCAGAAATAGTAAATGTTTTTTTAATAAAAACTCGAAAATGGGCGGTAAGTTTGTATGGAGGCTATTCATAAAAATGGGCTTGGCACCGTAGATTTGACTTTGGATGACATAAAAAGTGTTCTTACCCTATTTGGATTAAATATATTCATAAATAATACCTATTTTCATACAAAAAATCGAAAAAAGTGGTAAGTTTGTATGGGGGCTTTATCTGAAAATGGGTGTGGCACCTTGGTTCTGGCATACAAACTAACTAGGAGCACAAAAAGCTTAAGTTTAAAATTTCAGGTCAATATCTTTAAAACTTTCCGAGTAACAGCCATCGCAACAGACAACAGACAGACGGACAGACGGACAGACAGACGGACAGACAGACGGACATGGCTAAATCGATTCGTCTCATCGAGCTGATCAATAATATATATACTTTATGGGGTCTCCGATGTCTCCTTCAATGCGTTGCAAACTTTCGGACAAACTGAATATACCCGTTTACACTTTGTGTAACGGGTATAATAAATATTTTTTAACCGGATAACGACGTTTCTCACATAAACGGCCATATTTTTTTTACATATACTATTATAATATTTATATGGTTTTTATTCGCGCCACATATAGTGTGTCTGTTTGGCTATCTGTCCATCTGTCCGTCCATCCCTCCTTCCGTCTGTTTGTTTCTCACAGTTTATTCGGTCAGTTTAAAAGACATTAAGATGAAATTCAGAACTTAAACTTTTCTCACAAACAACCTACATACAAACTTACCGGATTTTTTTAATTTTTGTATGAAAATAGCTATTAATCATGAATATTCACTCCAAATTTTGTAAAAATACTTCTAGTGTCTTTCGATGTTAAAACTAACCAATAAATATTATCCGATTTAAAAAAAATACAGTTCTTCTTATTTTCGATATAGAACAATCCTTTGGGGGTGAGCGCATAAACACTTTTTGGACCACCCTAATGGATATATATTTACCACAACACATTTCTTCCCCACATTCAGCGCAAGTCATTAAACGTGTCTCGACAATGCCCGACTTGTTTTTAATTTTTTTGCGCAGTTATTAAGCATCGCCTCACGACGATCACGGGCCTCTGTCTTAAGCTGCAGCTTACCCATTTCGACCATGCGTCCAAAATATTCCTCCTCTTGTTTGGACTTAGGTCGCAGTGTTGTCAACATTTTCCAGTCAATTGGCACAGCACAGAGCTCTATAAGTACCACATCTTTCATTTCACAAGGCACTGGATCCGCATAGGTGTACAGCGGTTCCCTTTCACCGTTACATCTAAACAGCTTCTTCATTTCCCTCTTCGGCATCTTAAAAGAGTAGTCCCTGTCTTTAAACTTTATTTCCTCAGCTCTCACCTTAATCGGGCGCATCTTATAATCTGGAACTTTTTCCATAAGACGCTTGAACTCTTCCTTTGTCTGAATGATATTACGGCTTAGATCTAGTACCGGCACCACAGTTTTCTTTTTGCCCAAGAGATCGTCTAGCTTGCTCATTTTACCTTACATAAATATAAAATCAGTTATTGGCTTACTTAAAGTTTGTTAAATTGACAAAATTAAAATATATTCTAAATAAAAAACATTGCGTCTATTAAGTCCATGATGTATAGTATGCGTGTGTATTCGAGTAAGCAGATCGAAGATGTCGCTCTAAAAATAATGTCGATAAGTAAAATGTCGACATCTGTCCGTCCTGCTGTCTCCCGTATGAGAGAGATTATCTCGGAGACTATTAGAGATAGGGCCATCATATTTGGAACTTAGACTCTCCTAAGCCGACAAGTGTTCACTTGCAAACGGTTTTGCTCTAAAGCCATTTTTATTATGTCTATGATAGTCCCAATGAAATAACCCAATATGGGTGGGACCGACCAAATTTTAGGTATAGCCCCCATACAAAGATATACCCGATTTTTTAAATTTTTGTATTAAAATTCAATTCAAAGAGTTATGGTAGTAAGATACAACTTAACTTAAGGTACATAAAGATTGGGAACAGGGTATCTTGCAGGCGAGCATACTCGACTTCAGCGTTCTTTCTTGTTAACTTCAAATTTAGTTCGCATTCTTTTCAAAAATAAAAGTGAATTTTGCTCTCAGTCCTCGCTTTATATTTCAATCTGTCCTTTTTAATCCTGTCACACACAGTGTAATACAGGTATGTATATTCAGTTTGTCGGAAAATTTGGAAGGCATTATAAGATACATCGTGGACACTATAAAGTATACAAAAAAAATATTTGTAGAGGTATTGGATTAAAATATGGTAAAAATGATTCTTATATCAAGCCAAATTTTCAGTTTAAAATTTATTGGGATCTGACCGCGAATTTCTAATTTTTCAAGAATATTTTTAATGTGCTTATTGTTAGTATTTTAAGTTTAAATTTAATCAGCATTTACATTAAATTTAAATTTAAAAATTAAACAATTAATATGTTTTCAGTAAATTTGTACCAAATTTGATGCCAAAAGCACACTGACTTCAACATACGAAAGGTATAAAAAGCTTAAATTTAGAATTTGAGCCAACACCAAGCAGACAGATAGTCAGACAAACGGTCATGGCTAAAATACGTTTCGCCGAGCTTATCAAGAATGTATGCGACAAAACTTAAAATACCTGTTTTACTCTATGGAGGAGTTAATACGAGGAGTATTGGGATCATTCATGATCCACCCTTTTATAAAATTTAAAAATATACATGAAAATTGCACAAAGCATGGTTCCATAAAACCTTATCTGACTGACTTAGACTTCATAAAGTTGCAATTTGATTTTGGTGACAATATTTCTATTTTATTGTCGCCAAAATCAAATTGCAACTCTATGAAGTCTAAGTCAGTCAGATGAAGTTTTATGGAACCATGCTGTGAGAAAAATGCCGCCGTAACGCATTTTATACCTCACCACAAATTTAAAATTATTTAATAAATAAATTCGTAATAATTTCCGACGTTAAAAAAGTAAAGTAAAAAGTAATATTTTAACCTATGGACAAAATAATAAACATTTTCTTGAAAAAAAATTTGAAAATGGGTAGTGACTTTGTTTGGGGGCCATGAGTTACAGTGCACAGTGGTCGATTTAAGCAATCTGGCAGACCGAAATTGAATTTTTTACTTTTAGCAAATTACAAAATTAGTTCGTTAGTCGAAAACTATAAGGCTATCTAACAAATCGATAACAGCCAAATCGATAATTGCACTTTATATTATCAGCTGTGAGCTTTTGATCACAACATTTGTTAAAACAGCTGATGGAAACACAATGTGTTAAGCTATCGCACGTGTGCAAACTGAGCTGCAAAAATTTAAAAAATCTCATTTTTCAATAACAAAGGTATCTTTTGTTTGTTATCTTTTCAAATGTGAGCAATCTTTAACTTCTGTGGAGTATAAATAGAGACGCCGTCATTTGCCGGTGAAGATACTATTTTTATATTTCAATGTGCTTCGTCTTCTTTGTAAAATGTCCAAGATTTGCGCAGCGAGGCGCATCTATTCACAATATTATATTTTTTAGGCACTATGAGAGTCTGCAAGCGTAATATTTTTCTAGTATGGCGTAGCGAAAATGATTCTCAAATGTTACTGAAAAATCGAATTGCACTGAGGAGGAGCGTGACTAAATAGTTAAAAGCATTAAAAACTTTTGGAGAGGCCATAGAGTATTAAAACGATTTGATCTGAAATACAAAGTTTGGTTGGACGAAGACTTAGTTCTTTTAAAACAAAAAATTCATTCAGGTTCAAGTTGAAAACAAAAAAATTTGGCGGATTGCAGCGCAAAACGTCAGGCAACCAAAGTTTTGGAGCTTGTGAATGGCAACACATACAATGGAGAATCTGAACTAATTATTAATTTTTTCAGATTCCCTAATAACGAGTTTAAGCAAAAGTCCATCTCTTCATTTAAATAATGACATTTTTTTTTAGACATGGAGGTAAAAAATCTACTTTGTAATGTAATGTAAATAATTTCTTTCCTGCAGAAAATATAAGTTTTATTTGGACGACAAAGTTATTATATCTTTAAGAAATTAAAAAAAAAACAAGGAAAACCGTTAACTTCGGTGGAACCGAAGCTGAAATACCCGTTACATGGGCGTGGTGTCTTGGTTTTGACCCTGGATGACAAAAGAAATGTTTTTACCCAATTGGGAGCGAGTACATTCATAAATAAATACTATTTTTTAAAGAAAAAATCGAAAAAAATCGATAAGTTTGTATGGGGGCTATACCTAAAAATGGGTGTGGCACTCTCATTTTCGAACTTAACCTAGTCGTTGCCGAGAAAAGCTTAAGTTTAAAATTTCAGCCCAATATCTTTATATCTTCATCGAATAAATCGCATAGCAACAAACAGACGGACAGAAGGACAGACGGACAGACAGACGGACATGGCTAGATCGATTCGTCTCATCGAGCTGATCAAGAATATATATACTTTATGGGGTCTCCGATGCCTCCTTCAATGCGTTATAAACTTTTGGACAAACTGAATATACCCGTTTACACTGTTAACGGGGAAAATCGAAAAAATCGATAAGTTTGTATGGGGTTGTACCTAAAATGGGCGTGGCACTCTCATTTTCGAACTTAACCTAGTCGTTGCCGAGAAAAGCTTAAGTTTAAAATTTCAGCCCAATATCTTTATATCTTCATCGAATAAATCGCATAGCAACAAACAGGCGGACAGACAGACGGACATGGCTAAATCGATTCGCCTCGTCGAGGTGATCAAGAATATATATACTTTATGGGGTCTCCGATGCCTCCTTTAATGCGTTACAAACTTTCCGACAAACTGAATATACCTGTTTACACTAGTGTAACAGGTATAAAAATGTATTTATAAATTTTTTTTTCTTGTTTGGTTTAAAATTGTAACTAAATCTATTTGCAACTAATGAAAAATGTAAAAAAGAAAGATTTTACCCTAAGAGGTATTAATTAAAAGCCACTAGATGAGCCTTTTCGACTACTGTGCAGTGGACTAATCCTTATAATATTAGTAGAGTAAAGATAGGATGGCGTAATATTTGTTTTTACCCAATTTGAAGTGATTACATTCATAAATAATTAATATTTTCACACAAAAATTACAAAATGAGTTTAAAGCTCATATGGGGCCAATACATAAAAATGGGTGTGGCACCTTAGTTTTGACCTTTGTTGACTTTAGAAGTGTTTTTATTCAATTTATATTCATAAATAATTACTATTTTCACACAAAATTTAGAAAATTGACGAAAAGTTTGTATGGGGCCCATACCTAAAAAATGGGCGTATCACCTTAGTTTTGACATTGGAAGACTTTAGAAGAATTTTTGTCCAATTTGAAGTAAATATATTATTTCATAAAAAAAATCTAAAAAAACGGTACTTTCATTTTCATAATTGATTTAGTTGTTGGAGAGAAAAGCTTAAGTTCTTAATTTCAGACGGACATGGCTAGATCGATTTGTCTCGACGAGCTGATCAAAAATATATATATTTTACAGGGTCTCCGATGGCTCCTTTAATGCATTACAAACTTTCAGACAAACTGAATATACCCTTTACACTACGTGTGGCGGGTAAAAAAAGTCAACTTGGGCACAATATTTCCATTGGTCTAGCCACAACCGAATCTTATTTGTGCTGTTCACGAGGTCTAGCATGAGTGCATGAAGGACAAAGAGCAAACGATTGCAAAAACAACTAACACAAATTTTTATACCCGCCACACATAGTGTGAAGGGTATATTCATTTTGTCTGAAAGTTTGTAACGCATTAAAGGAGACGTCGTAGACCCCATAAAGTATATATATTCTTGATCAGCTCGACGAGACGAATCGATCTAGCTATGTCCGTCTGTCCGTCTGTCCGTCCGTCCGTCTGTCAGTCTGTATATTTCTAGGCATCTTTTTTGTTGAAGATATAAAGATATTAAGCTGAAATTTGGAACTTAAGCTTTTCTCGACTATTATGAGTTCAAGAATTAGAGTGCCACGCCCATTTTTAGGTATAGCCCCCATACAAACTTTCCGTTTTTTCCGATTTTTTGTATAAAAATTGTAATTATTTATGAATGTATTCGCTCCCAATTGTGTAAAAACATTTCTTTTGTCATCCAGTGTTAAAACCAAGATGCCACGCCTTCTTTTAGGCATAGCCCCCATATAAACTTTCCGTTTTTTCCGAATTTTTGTATGAAAATAGTTATTATTTATGCATATATTCACTCCAATTTGGCTAAAAACACTTCTAATGTCATCCAATGTCAAATCAGATGTGCCACGCCCATTTTTTGGCATAGCCCCCATACAAAATTTCCACCCATTTTCGAATTTTTGTATTTATTATTGTATTTATTCATGAATTTACTCCATATTGGATTAAAACTCTTCCAATATCATGGTGCCACGCCCATTTTTAGGTGTTTCTTCCATATAAACTTACCGCCCATTTCCAGATATTTTCGAGAAATATGTTGTTATACATATCTGTATTTTTAGCTCAAAATTTTAAATTAATACTGTGTGTAAATTTGGGTGACCACTGATGATTACTCATAAACTCTTTTAAGATTCGTGTGGCGGGTATTTAAGCTTCGGTTCTACCGAAGTTAACGTTATTTCTTGTATTTTTCTGTATTAGTTGTTGTTGCAATTGTATGCACTTATTCTGTTATGCACTCATTCTAGACCTTGTGAACAGCACAGTTGTAAATGACGTAAACGCTGTTCTAGCAATAAAAAATACTTTTGAAACTTAAACTGGTAAACTTTTTCCGTGAATAAATAACGGGTTGGCAATGCTCAGAAAAGTACAAGGCTATCAGCAAATTTCCTTAACACTTTTCTGGAATTGTCAAAGCCAATTCCAAGTTCTCTACTGAGGGAAACTCTAACAAAAGAAAGTTGGTGATTTAGAATATTTTGCATGTGATCAAAGATGACAGAACTTCTAGATAAAGAACTTCTAGATAAAGAACTTCTAGATAAAGCGGATGTAATCACAGCCGATCTAGGATCTTTGCTACCCTTGGGTAAAAAAGCAAAGTATTAGAAGTGTTTCTCCAGCAGCCAACGGAAATGAATACTGGCGATGATCAATAATTGGGTATGCCGAATCTGGACTCATTCTCGATCTCATTTTAAATGAAAATATTCCAGCGTTTTCGCTATCAAGACTACATCCATTTCATATAATCGAATTCTCTATGGGGATGTCGGTGGTGAGTTGATTTTTATTTCCTGTACCCAAAGGGTAAAAGGGTATATTAAGTGAAACTTAGACTCTCCTAAGCCGTCAAGTGTGCACTTACAAACAGTTTTTCTTTAACCCCATTTTAGGTGGTTCCCCCCATACAAATCTACCCAAAATTTGAGGGTTTGCATAAATATGAAGCATTTGTTGTGATGTATATTACAAAGATAGGACTTAACTTAAGGCACATAAAGATTGGGTACAGGGTATCTTGCAGTAAAGCATACTCGACTTCAGCGTTCTTTGTTGTTTGGTATAACTTAAAGAAAAAAAAGAAATTTGTGCGATAAAGAACATTTTTCCCAACTTAAGGAAGCAAACGAGTTTCTACCAACAATTATTAAATGTACATAATAACCTTCCTCGATTTTGAAATTTTTCTCCTAAACGGACTCACTTTCCGTCGCGATGTTGTGAGTTTTTTAACAGCCAAATGTCGCATGGTGCTAGACAAAGCAAATTGATTGGTACGAAACTGATATTGATCGCGGTTTTTGCGAAATGATATAGAAACACAAACGTTTGTAATTTTTAATTATCCAATATTTGATGCTTTTGGTTGTGTTGTTCGAAATCAAATTTCCACAAAATTACAAATGTTTTTAGTTTCCTATAAAAGGTTTGTGTGAGTGCCAAATTTTTGATTCTTTTGACGTGGCTTTTTAACAGTAAGAGTTGACGGTCGCCCGAGGTGTTTTCCGTCTTTAATTCGCTTTTGGCGTTTATTGAATTTTCAGTGACACTTGTTAATCGTGTTTTATGACATTTCCTTGGCTAAATATTCACTTCGCAAAAAAAAATTGTTAGAAAATATTATCAGATTTTATGAAAATTGACGAGGATGTCTTTGGTATGCTTACAAAACCATTTGCAGATTTGTAACCAATAAATATATAGTTTTGGTGTTGTCAATATATATTAATGCAATTGTTAGTAAAAATAAAAAAAATAAAAAAAAACGGGTCAGATCGAAGTATCGACCTAGGATTGAGAGTAAAATTCACATTTATTTTTGAGCGAACGTTTGTCTGAAATTGATTTAAATATTATCATTAACTATTTTGCAACATTCGCTGATATTCATACATACTTACATATTACTGCTATAGCAATTTCATGTAATGGGTATTAAAGATAAGGATTTACTGAGTCGTTTTATGCTACCTTTTAAGTCAACTTAGTATTGTATATTTATTTTTTTAACATAGCTCGCAATGATTTCAGAAGTTCAAAAAATTGGTCACTTCGACACTTATACTTACTTGATTTATATTTAATTTGTAGTCAATAATAATTATAAGACTCTTAGAATGGTTACTCTTAAAACGGTTATCGATTTAATATTAACTTAGAAGCTCGAGTTGGCATAGAAACGAATTTGAATTTATCAACGTTTGCCAATCAATATGTGCACGTATTGGTATTGACAACTTACTCTGGTATATCGCTATTCTGTATAGCGATATACAAGAATACAACAATATGAAAACGATTTTTGCTTAAACCAAATGTTTGGAAACGTTACCGAAACAAGGAAAAAACAAGAAACATTTTTTAATTTAAAAAAATATCAAAGCTTTTATTTCCGTTACACAAAAAGAGAAAAATTATATTTTGCCCAATCTGTTGTTAATATAAATATAAGTTCAAAAGACATGGTAGTTACTTTTAGAGAAAACAAAGCCTTTCAGGCAGATAGACAACATCTAGATTTTCATGCGCTACGTGTGTAGTTATGTAGAAAGAGATTGTTCTACAGTCACCTCTATTTACAGGCATAGAAATAAAAATAAAAGTAAGTCTGTCTAAAACTGCTGGGTTAATCGTTATTAAATATTTACACTTTTTCAGTATATTTGATTCAGCTACGTTTAAAAAAAGAAGGAGCATAATAGGTGGGCTGAATATTATTATTTTTAATGTTTCTTTATTTTATTCAATTTAGTTCCCTTTTGGCACGAAACACTTATTCCACCAATTTTCCAACTTCGTGATCCCGTCCCAATAGTAATTTTCCAGAAGGTCTGCAAAATACTCATCCGCGGCGTCGATAAGTTCCCCGCGTGAGCTGAATTTTTTATTGATGATCCATCTTTTGAGGGAAGATATAATAGTCCGATGGAGCCAAATCGGGCGAATACGGTGGATGCGGAAGCAATTGGAGCCCTACATCATTGATTTTAGCCGTGGTTGCAATGCTCTTGTGTTTTTGGTCCGGAGTGAGCAAGCGCGGCACCCAACTGCAAGATAACTTTTTCAAATGCAGAATATCGTCCAAAATATGGCGTGTGCGCTCAATTCAAATCTTTGTGGATTCTGCTAGCTCGCGCACCTTCACCTTCCTGGCTGACCGCCATTTTATATATTTCTTTTACATTGTCCTCTATAACCGCATCGGAGTGTCTGCCGCTGCGGACTTCATCGGTGGAGGAGTTGAGGTCACCACAAACTCTCGATACCAATATTGATATATCAAATATATCAATAGTCTACGATAGTCCGGACTATAGTAGACTATCAATAAATTTAAAACTATCGATAGCGTCGACTATCGATAGTTTGCCACCTCTAACGTCAACAACAATCAGCTGTCAAAACCAAACTAAGGCCAGTATCGGACTGAAATTTGTCATGTCTGCCTAAACATGAACGGACTACAAGGTACCATAATCTTTTTTGCAGTAGCAGCGCATTTTGGCGTTCAAGGCGGTTACTTTTCACTGCTCCTAGTATACCAAATTTGTGGTAAAGAAAATAAATTCAGGAAAAAAAGACATTAAAATTTTTTTTTACAAAAAACAAATAGTTAAGAATATTTTTTTGAGATCTCAACAGTTAAAAATGTTTATTTAAATTTTTAGGTTATTATTTGTTTTTTAGTTGTTTTTTCATAGAAGTTCCATAAATAAAATTTAACTTACGTCACGGATATGCAATTTGTTGAAGTTTGTCACCTTTTTGGCTTGCATGTTTCAATGAATTCTATAGCCAGGGGTTTCGTCAAACCATCAACGCCATGTGAGCACGACATAATGTGATCACGGCATATGACACCGTTTATTTCGGAGACTTGAAAGCCGCCAAACTTGTTAAATTATTTTTTAGCCACTGAGGAAATGGTTTATCAAACTCTTTTGGTAACCTTTTTTAGAGATGGTTCTTGTACGACCGGCTGAGGACACTTTTTAAAATTAGAGACACCTTTTTTAAATCATCTCTGAAAAAATATTAAAAATGCAATCTAAATAATAACAAGGAAAAACGCTTCACGATTCTTTTAAAACTTTTTTTATGACCATCAGTGTCATAGATAATGTACCACAAAAGTGTTGGGTGGGGTCGATTGTCCGATACAACCCAAGTTTCAACACAATATTGGGGTTCATATAAGATGCTTTTATGACAAAATGCAGATATGACCCTTATTTTCACATTGAAAAATTAAAAAGTGGTAAGTAAGTTTGTATGTAGACTGTATGTTAAAGTAGCGCGATCAGCATTATATCGGTAGTGTACATGTAATGGGTTATTTTTTAAGAGTTATGTTTTTCAAGTTAGCAGCACTGGTTGGTAATGGCGTCCAAGCGTCATCTGTCAAAGTGAAAAGTTTTCAGTATACTCTCCATTTCACCATGGAAAGACTTACAAACGAGCAACGATTACCAATTGTTGAAATTTATAATCAAAATTCGTGCTCTGTAAAAAACGTTTATCGTTTGTAAAGATTATATTATGGTCGTAATAATCGACCTGGTGAAACAAAAATTTCGCACAAATTTACTTTGTTGGATATTAAACCATCGACTCGCATGCGTACAGTGGGTACCGAAGAGAATATTGCATCCAGTGTTAATGAGGATCGTGAAATGTCAAATCGTCGCCGTTCTCATTGGGCATGTGTTACAAAACCACATGTAAAATTTTACGTGTCGATTTGGGATTAAAAGCCTATAAAATTCAACCCCAACAAGAATTGAAACCGATTAAATTACACCAACGTCTAATTTTTGGTGTTTGGGCCTTTCAACAGCTCCATGAAAATCCGCTGTTATATCGAAACATTGTGTTCAGCGGTGAAGCTCATTTCTGGCTCAACGGATAAGTAAATAAACAAAACTGTCGCATCTGTGGTGATGAACAGACACATGCCATCCACGGCTTTTTTTTTGCCCCCGTTGGCTGAGTTGAACTTGGTTGACATGTGGTTTCATGCCATACAGCTCGTGAAACAATCGACATGTTGACGGATGAATGTGGTGAGCAGCTTATCACACGATCAAGCGATTAAACGCCTTCTGATTATTTCTTGTGAGGTTATGTGAAGTTGTTAGACTATGTGGATAAGCCGAACACGATCGAAAGTGACGTAAAATTGGACCTTCCGAATGGACCATTTGAAACGGAGCCGGAAAACCACTTAAAACCATAAGAACACACGAACCATGGAAAAGACGGCTAGAAGAAACAAAACTACTCCAGGCGACAGACACAGAAGTGAAAATCCACCCGTGATGAACTCCGCGACAGGGGCATGGATTCTGGAGGCCCCAATTACCGTAAAATCTGCTACACATGATAACAAACCCCAGATTTAAGGAACTTGATTTAAAAATATGCACCTGGAACGTCCGATCCCTTAATAGGGATGGTAAAACTGAACAACTGCTTGACACTCTTGACAGATTTAAGGCTGATATTACAGCCATCCAGGAAATGCGATGGATTGGAAACGGACACCTAGAAAAAGCAACCTGCGGCATCTACTACAGTGCACTATGTTGAATTTGACCCGTTTCCGTGGCCAAAATTAAAATTTTTTAAATTAACAAGATTTTTCACTGCAGGTTTCTTGTATAATGATGGTTAGGACTATAGGAAGGTATTTTAGAAAAGTGGGCGTGTCAACGCCCCCTCCGCCCACAGAAATCGGAAAAAAACGAAAGTGCGTCGTTCGCAAAGACTGTTCATTTTTTTTGTTGTATTATTTTATGTATTCATTTTCAACTTCATCAATTTCATTATTATTATAAAAAAAATATGTATTGTTGTCTTCCCTTGCGTCGATATCATTTGCAGACTCATCTGCAGCTTCAACTTCACAAGGCAACAGCTGGATGACTTCAACTGGCAAAGCAAGTCTCTTATGTTTTTGGATCCGCCTTTTTAAATTTAAGGATGACATTATGGGGTCGGAAGTATCCATTGCTCTGTGAAAAACGTCTGTAAGGTTGTTAATTCGGCTGTTTTTCCTTGCATGGTGTATTCTGTCGGATTTATATATTTTATTTCTGGATTCAGCTGCTTCTTCACCAAAATAACCGACTGGAAGAACAGTGTTTTCCAATATCTTTTTGCTTCTTCTCTAGTTAAATTAAGGCTCATATAACCTTCCATCCAATTTGTTTGAACCTTTCCAAATTCCTACAGCATTTTTGCCAATTTCGCCATAAATTTGCAGAAAATTTTTCGGACTTTATCTTTTAAATAACGATGATTTTCTTCTAAAACGCTGCCATCAATTTTTGTCTGTAATAAAAGTGTATATGGCAATTTGTTTCTCACAAAAGCTCCTTTGTTTGCGTCACACTTCTAGCAAATCTGCATTGCTGATTAAGATGTTGCTTCCTAATAAATCCAATAACGCAAAAAGGCGCAAAAAGCGCACAATGTGCTTACTAGTTCTGAATTCAGAATTGACAACTCTACAACATGTATATAGACACTCACTGAAATAATTTGAAATTTGTTTTTAAACTCTTTGGAAAGTTCAACTTTCTTTCCAAAAGTGACAAGGGGACACCACTTGCTAAATATACAAATTGTTAGAAAAATACGAACGAAACACGCAACATATTAGTATCAACACATAGTACTAACCTGAAGAATTAGTATTCATTTTGAATTTGATTATTTAATGATTTTTTGTCAGAGATATGCAAATTTGAAATTGCACCGCAAAGTTAACCTTTAAGACAGCACGTGTTGTTCGCTTGCAACAGCTGTTATTTTAACACTAAACTGATAAATTAACATTTTAGGTATGTAACATAGCATTTTGATCATTTCTTAACATGGTAACATTGAAAAAACGGAAATTTGCATATTCGCGAAAAATTAGTTTTGGTCACGAAAACGGGTCAAATTCAACATAGTGCAGTGGCCATGAGAGTCAACGCATATTTCGATGTGGCTTCGTCGTTAGTAGGAAACTACGTGGTCTCGTCTCCAAATTTACAGCGGTAAACGAGCGCCTTGGCTCGATACGCCTCAAAGCTAAGTTCTTCAACATTAGCTTAATATGTGTACACGCCCCGACATTGGATAAAGACGATGTGAAGAAAAATGAATTCTATGAGCGGTTAGAACAACTTTACGAGCACTACCCCAAGCCTGACATCAAAATTCTCAACGGTGATTTCAACGCCCAAATTGGGAGAGAAGAAATCTTTCGCCCAACCATCGGACAATTCAGCCTACATAACACCACCAATTACAATGGAGAAAAGCTAATCGACTTTGCCGCGGTAACACCAGATTTCAACACCTCGACATCCACAAGGCAACTTGGCGCGGTGGCCTCCCAGGCGTCAGCACCCAAATAGACCATGTTGTAATCGATGCCACACATGCATCGAGTGTGATTAATGTACGAGCAAACAGAGGTCCCAACATCATTTCGAACCACTATCTTGTTCTAGCCAAGGTACTTACCAGACTTACAAGTAAACCTACCCAAGTGCCCCTCTCCGATTTCAATGAAATTTGGCACAGTTGTAGTACATCGAAAAACATTAGACACGTATTTTTTTATAAGGGCCCTTAAAGCGTTTTAAGGGTGAAAACCACCCCCCAGATTTTATGAAAAGATTATCTGACCTTAACTGATCACTTCACAAAATGCAAAAATCACAAAAAACCTAGATTACACACAAATACAATTATTTTTCGCCTAATTAGTTTATACCTATTTTATAAACAAAATACGAATATTTCAAGAAAATGTGTAATATATAATCGTTTTAACTTTTTAAGTAGAATTGATTGGCATCAACACTTTTTAAATTTGTAAACTTGATGATAATTTGTTTAAATAATTATTGTTAAACAATTATAAAGTTAACGAAAAGTGAATAATAAATGTTAGGGATTATTTTTTTGATGATTTGCAAATTCAATAGTCACTTTTATAAAATATCTTGTTTTAACATAGAATTTTCAATTTCTTTGAAAAAAATAGGGGGTAGTTTTCACCCTTAAAACGCTTTAAAGGACCTTATAAAAAAATACGTGTCTAATGTTTTTCGATGTACTACAACTGTGCCAAATTTCATTGAAATCGGAGAGGGGCACTTGGGTAGGTTTACTTGTTAGTATAGCACACGCCAAGCGAGCTACCATACTACGAAAGATAGATGTTGGTAAGCTAATCTCGCCGCAGACTGCCATTGCCTTCTCAACAAGGGTTTCTCAACTGCTTAGGGAGTCCACTCCGGCATCCGACTGTATAAACGATCAGTCGAAGCATATCTCCAACTCATTAAGTACGGCGGCCAAAGAGATTGTTGGTTATACTAAACCTCGGAGGCAAACTTGGTACGATGAGGAATGTCGTATTGCTACGGTAGAAAAAAACAGAGGAAGTTGAGATGATGTGCGACAGAAATGAGGCTCGAAAATTCCATCAAAAAATCAAGCGTTTGACCGAAGGCTATAAGCCCGGAGCATCGTTGTCCAGGAGTCACTTATGTTATGAAGGAACCACTTTTCTCTTTACTTGAGAACGAGGACGGGAACAATGGCGCCAGCGGAGAAGATGAATAACTGGCTACTCCGACCGATGATGGCAGTCCTGTGGAGCCTCCAGATTATGACGAGTTCTAAGAAGCAATACAAAGGATTAAAAATTACAAAGCGGCTGGCGAAGATGAACTTTCCGCAGAGTTATTTAAGACCGTGTAGAGTTATTTAAGACCTGCAGCCGTACGTAAGCAAGTATTGTTGGACAATACCAGTGCGGTTTTAGTCCGAAGAAGTCGACCACTGACTCCATATTCACGCTGAGCCAAATCCTGGAAAAGACCAAAGAGAAACATATCGACACACACCACCTTTTCGTCAATTTCAAAGCCGCTTCCGACACGGCAATCAGATCAAAGTTCTTTAAAGCATTGACTGAACTTAAGATCCCTGCAAAAATCGTTCGCCTCTGTATGATGACGCTAACAAACACTCAAAGCGTTGTCAGGGTCGGAAAACATCTCTCCGACCTCTTTGACACCAAGAGAGGCTTCAGACAGGGTGATGCGTTGTCGTGTTACTTCTTCAATCTCTTGTTGGAATATATACTACTCCAATGCCGACACGTCGATTTGACGCGCAACATTTTCTTAAAAGAAACTATGCTGCTCGCGTATGCCGATGATATCGACATAATCGGCAAAAATCCACGTACGGTGAGCTGGGCTTTCAACGATATTGAAGAGAATTCCCGCAAGATGGTACTGGCGGTGAACGAAAGTAAGACGAAGTACTTGGTTTCCTCTTGCAAATCAATAACACGATTTAAGGATTCTGTGACTATGGGGAATTTCACCTTCGACGTTGTAGAAAACTTCGTCTACTTGGGCTCTCAAAAAAACAAGAGCAATAACACCAGCCTTGAAATTAGACGAAGAATTACTCTGGCTAACCGATGCTACTTTGGTCTCGGTAAGCAAATGAGGAGTAGAGTTTTATCCAGAAAAACGAAAACCAAACTCTACAAGACACTGATAATCCCAGTCCTTATGTATGGCGCAGAAACATGGGTCATGTCAGAGGCTGACAAATCGGCGTTGGGTACATTTGAGAGAATAATTCTTTGCAAAATCCTTGGTCCTGTCACAGTGGACAACGATTACCGCAATCGCATGAATCACGAGCTGTACCAGCTATATAATGACATCGATATAGTCAGGAGCATCAGATATAAACGATCGCAGTGGGCTGGACACGTGCTTCGAATGGATAAAGAAGCTCCAGCGAGGACGGTATACGATATAAACGTGGACGAAATAAGAAGGGCACGACAGCGGGGAAGACCGCCGCTGCGTTGGAAGGACCAGGTTCTGGAGGACGTCCGAAAGATCGAGGTTAAAACGCTTCGTGATGCCCAGGCTAACCATAAGCTGTAGAGCAATACATACATACAAGCAAATTCGAAGTAGAATTCTGGCCAGAGAAACAAAAATTAATCTCTACAAGACGCTGATAATGTCTGTTCTGATGTATGGCTAAGAATCATGGGTCATGACAGAATCGGATAAGTCGGCGTTGGGTATGTTTGAGAGGAAGATACTTCGGAGAATCTTGGGCCCAGTTAGAGTGAAACATGACATCCATATGCGCACGAACTATGAGCTGTACGAGATATATACAAACATCGACATAGTCAGAAACATCCAATACAAAAGGCTATTCTGGCAAGAAAAATTTACAAGAAAAACATGAATCAAATCGGAAGGGCGCGTCAGAGAGGACGTCCGCCGCTGCGTTGGGAGGACCAGGTCCTAGAGGACATCCGTAGGACTGGTATCCCAAACTGGTATCGTCTGCCACTGGATTACAACCCCTGGTGCCAAACCTTACGTGCTGTCAAGACCGACATTCTGCTGTATCGCAACAAGTATATATATATGAACACACATAAAACGCACTGTACACTTCTAGCAGTTTGCGTCTTGTGGATAGCTCCATAGTCCTACACAGCAAACAAATCAAATCCCAATGTTTAAAATTGCAGCAACTGCGGTTGTAATCACCCGGCTAACTACATAGATTGTCCGGTATTTAAAGAACTAAAAAGCAGATTAAACCAAATGATTAAACTCAGCACGCTCCCAGCCAGATATCATAACTGTATGTTTTGAAAATAACACTACCTCCCATGGATTGTCTTTGGCTAACGCACTGAAATCTGGTCTAACCGCTTCTACTCGAAAAGCTCAAACCAATACCCTATCGGCTCCCCAAGCAACTGCTCAAACAATTAACACGCCTCTTACACAAAATATCATCGAAGCGGTGGTTGCAACTATGCTTTGAAGCATGATGGGTCATTTATGCAAAGCACAATGCAAGAGCTCATGCTTAATCAAAATACGTGGATCCAAATGCCTGCAGGTCAACACAATAAATAAAGCGATCCCTAAATTTTTGTATCTGGAATGCTAACGTACAAATGCACCTTACTATTAAGCACAACTTCCAAATACCCGAATTTTATTTTTACTAAACAAATCCTCCGGATGGCAAAACTCATGGTGGAATGTTTAGAAAATCCAAGGGCAAACAACTCTACAGTGCTATGATAAACACTCGAAATAAGCATCTACACATTGGTCAAGAGATCCAAGAAAGATCCCGAACTTTATAGATTTTTAAACTTCTTGAAACATTCGAAGAGGCCTAATATCTGCCGAATCCATTGCCGAATTATCATCGGATCACTCTCTTCTCTATTTTCATTTAATGGATCATCTTAGAAAAACCAAGTAAGTTTTAAAAGCTTACGTAAGCTCTTAAAATGAACTACACCCAAAAGTCAGCAGTATAACAGATATTGAAAACGCAGTTGCAAAATAAAATTCAATACTGGTTGATGCTGCCTTTCATGCTGGTGGGATTGTAAGAAAGGCCTTTGCCAACTTTAATATGACTAATAGTCAAATCGAAAGGCTGGTATTGGAGAAGTGTCGTCCACGAAGCAAACAAGGAGATCCCCCGATGGCAAACTAAGACTTAAAATTAAAACACGGAATCTTAGCATTGCTCTTAAATAAGATAACTTACATAAGCCCACCGCTTTTGCCTCTAGTCTCCTTAGAGACATAACTGGAATGTGCGCTCGCAGTGTCGAAGAAAAAGGTAACGTTTTTTCAACGCACCTTAAAAATGTTTACCAACCAAACCCGGCAAGAATTAGTGTTATGGTACCTTTTTATCATACTGAACCCATCAGGGCTAAAGCACAAGAGGTCAACAACATAGTTAAAACCCAAATGAATCCCAAAAAAATATGAGGGGCATTTTCTGATCACCCATAAGATGATCATGACCATTAGGCACTTATCTTGCCTGTCTAAAGTGTTTGAGAAGATACTGCTGTGCAAACTTAACACACGTATACATAGTTTCATCCCCAATCACCAATTAGGGTTTCGCGAAAAGCAAAGTACTATTGAGCAGGTTGCCCGTATCACAAATGAAATAAGGACTGGATTTGAACGACGCGAATAAAAGAATGGCTGAGGGGCTTAAGTTCAAAATTTGTTTACTACTGCCATAAAATATAGTCAAGGCCTTTAATTCATACTTAACCATTACCATAACCATAAAAGCCTGACTTTGTGCCTGGGCCGAGGCCGCAAGGCAAGCAAGTGGTCAGAGCAAAAGTGAAGACTCAAGTAAGTCACCACACGTTCCCATCGTTAGCACAGAGTATAGTGGGAACATGATAGGCCCTCCTAAAAATAGAGATTAAACGGGTACTGCCACTCTAGGGTAGTCAATTATACCCAAGCCCGGCAATTGTAGCCAGGTATTGGACAGAGAAACCTCTCCGCCTCTTCAATAAGCAGAAGAGTATCCCAAGTCGGGGCGACCCTGATTTGCTCCGTAATAGTAAAACATTAAACAGGGTGAATCTGAAGCGGGCCAAATCTGAACATTTACATAGAATGTGTATACTAGTTTCGTCGTCCTCCATGCAGAGTCTACACTCTGACTCTGGGGACAGACCAATTTTGTGAAGGTGATACCTCAATCTATTATGACCCGTGAGGTAGCCAGTTAGCAGCCTGAGGTCATGACGACTGAGGTGTACAATATTTTTTGGGCAGATAGGGCGAGCCAATTGCTTAGGTTGCCGCAGGCCCGGGTACTGAAACCAGTATTGTCGAAGAGATTCTGAGGAGAACCTATCGATTAAGCGTATGGCAGAGGCCCAACTGAGCCCACAGAAGGGCTCCGGACCAATAAAGGGAAAGGCGGAGCCGACTCTGGCGAGTTCGTCAGCGGCATCGCTGCCATCAATACCCCTGTGTCCAGGGACCCAGCAGATAGTGACTTTACGACGCTGAGAAAGGAGCTGTAGTGCGTCATAGCACTGGAGCACTAACTTGGATGAGAAGGTCCAGGACGTTAGTGCTTTGATAGCAGCTTGGCTATCGGAAAAAATTGTAATGCTAGCCCCCCTAGGACTGTGAGTCAGAAGGTGACGGGCGAGATCCTGGTGTTGGGAGCATATATGTCAGCAGCACAGCCCGTTTCGGTGAGCGAACCATCAGTGAACCATTTAATGGTTAATGGTTCGAAACCTAGGTCCCCACTCGTCCAATCTGACCGATTGGGGAGAAGGAACGAAAAGCGTCTGCCAAAGCGAAAATCCATGGTCATATAATCTGTTATTTTGCAGATCTCGATGCCAGGAATGAGTTTAAAAATGTTTGAATGACCAAAGTAATGAAGTACATTACTGTTCAGAGTTTGGATTCTAATGGCTTCCATAGCGGCTGATGACATCGTAAAGATGTGTAGAGGTGTTAGACCAATGATCGCATCCATAGCAGCAGTGGGACAGGTCTTCATCGCCTCGGTGACACAGAGGCACCCCAGGTCTGAAGTCTATCACACTGCTTAACCGTGTTAGTTTGCAGCAACTTGGGCCACCAGATGAAGGAGGCATAGTTGAAGATAGGTCTAACCATAGAGGTTTAGACCGAGAAGATGATGTTGGGTGTGAGACCCCAGTTTCTCACAAATAAAAGCCTACAGGTTCACAAAGCAAAGGTAGCCTTGTTGATGGCGGTCTTAATATGCGAATTTCAAATTAATCGTTTATCTAGGTACTTGATACTTGACCTCGTCAAAAACACACAAGACAGTGGAGTTAATACTAACCGGGCCAATGTCGAGTTTGTATTGTCTAAAGAAAGGGACCAGAACTACTTTCTGAGAGTTATTGCTGAGCCCCTCCTTAGAACACCAGTTTGTTACAATTTGAAGAGCCGAACACATCGCCTCAGAGAGCGAACGCCCGAATTTACCCGAGACCATGATAACTTAGTCATCTGCATAACCGATGACGTTGTAGCCCAACGAGCTACGCTCAGTTAGGAGATCATCTAATACGAGTGACCAAAGCAAAGGGGAGAGGACAGCCCTTGATGGCCTTGATGTCGACCGATACACCTCCCAGAGAGGACGAGATATCATGTTGATTCAGCATTAATTCAACCCACGAAATGGTGAGAGCATCAATGCTTCTTCTGGAGAGAGCCCGAGTAAGGGAACCGAAGCCAATGTTATCAAAAGCTATTTCCTTAGATTTGAAGGCTCTCTCATTGCTACCGACTAGGGGGTGCAGAGCACCTACCCTATATTGCCCCTTCATATAGGCGAACTGATTTTTATGGAGCGGGGAACGGGAATCAATGAATTGTCTAAAATGTCGGTCGATAAGACGTGACAACGTTTTAAGAATAAAGGAAGAGAGACTAATGAGTCTATAAGATTTTGCCAGGTCCATGGATTTATTACCCTGCTTTGGGATAAATACAACGATCACCTTCCTCCATGATCGCGGAATTCATCCCAAGCTAAAGCTGGCTCTCATTAGACAGATTAGAGGGAGGGAAGTAAGTCAGGAAAAATGCCATATCCCATCTCTGGAAGGACATTATTGTCTAACGGACTTTATCTTTGTCCATGACGACAACTGATAAGCTACGTTGCCTATTGTTAGACACCCAGCGGTCAATAATAGGCGGAATCACATCTGATTGTTTAGTTATAAAGCCAGAAAAATTAACTTGTAGCAGGAGCTCTAGTGTGTTACTACGGCTTTCCGTGAAGTTACCATTTGGTTTCTTTAAGAGGCCGGTATCATTTGACTTATCCTTCGTGATCACTTTATGAGGACGATCTACTTCCGACAGCAATTGCAAGCCTTCGCAGTACGTTCTCCACGAATCACGCTTGGATTGTCGAATGAGTTTGTTGTAACCGGTGAGGGAAGGGCGATATACATCCCATCGACCGGTTTTTTAGCTCGGTTAAAGTGCTTCCTAACAGACCTTCTTATGGCGTTTAACCAGATCATCAAAGAGTTTTAAGAGAGCCCCGGGTAGTACGGTGGTACTTTCATGATAAGAACTAATCAGAATCTCATTAAACAAATTAGCCGCCTTTTCCAACTCACATATGGAGTCAACACTTGACGAAAGATTGTTCACTTTAGATTTGATTAGATGATTGCAGAGGTGTCAGTCGGTCTTTATTGGGAGGAAGACCTTGTCTGAGGCACCCAGCAATTCAAAACGAATGTGTTGATGGTCAGGGAGTGATGCCTTGTCAGAAACCCGCCAGTTCCAGACGAAGCTTGCCACCCCTCTGCTCTCTAGAGTGAGGTCTAATACCTCCTGAATAATAGCGTTTAGTGAAAGTTTGCATCCCTTATTTACTATATCAAGCTTAGCTTGAAGAATGTAATTAAAAAGACACTCACATCTTTTGTTGTTGTCAATGCTACCCCAAATGGTGTGACACGCATTTGCATCGCAGCCGACGATATCCTGCCTGTTTGAAGCTCGACTGAAGTAAAAAAGCCGCTGCACCGCCAGCGGAGGAACGACGTCCTGTTCTCCGGGGAAATAGGCCGACGCAATGACCATTTCTTGCTCGCCTTTTCCTATTAGATCCCTTGAAATAAAGCTAGTCAGTGCGAAAAATTTGATGTTTTTATCAAAAAGAAGAGCCGATCTAGGTCACTCTTCTGCTTACCATTCGGACAGCTAACTTCGCGTATCTTGCCACTGACCACCCAAGGATTTGATCAATGGTAGCCTTTTTTTCGGTTAATTACCTTCTAACCGTGGCAGACGCCCCCTTGGCGTGCTGCAGGGTCACCTGGAGCGCCATAATTTCGTTCACTTGTTTACGGCGGACTTGCGGACCAGCTGCTTAATCTTGGCTGCGCGCGACCCCTTCAACCGCTAGTCTCTGCTCCTGGTTGGAGGGGGTGTGGTGAGCGACAGCCTCCTTCGTCTGCTCCGTATTTTTCGCCGCTGGTTTAATCTGAGGTGACGACGTTGCACCCTGTCTTGCCACCGTTTTGGCCGCCGCAAGAGTTTTGCTAGTTGGCTGCTTGCTTGTGGCAGCAGCCATAGCACATCGTGCCGCAGTAAAGCCTTTCTAGTGAAGGGACCAGGATCGGCCTCCACAACAGGAGCTGCTGCCGCAACGGAGGGAGCACTGCGTTGCCTCCTGCACCTAAGAGTTTTCAGTAGCCGCTGCCTTGGGCTTGTTGTTTTTGAGGGTCAGCTTACACCTCCTTTTTCCTACAACCTCCTTTCTGTCGTTAATGAAAAAAACCTTCTCTGTCGTCAAGGTGGCGCTGTGTGGGAAGTAGCCCCTGACTAAGTGAGTACTGGGGAACTCCTTCTCCTCAAACCGCTTGAGTTCGAAGCTGACCTTTGCCCTTATGTGACTGAGGTTGCTTCTTATCCAAGCCGCATTAACAGCATTCGAGCAGTCAAGTAGAAGTCACCCAGTTCAGTTAAGCAGCAGACTGACCTCCAGTCGGAGTACACCAAGGCTGCGTTCTTGACCCAACCCTGCATGTTCTGTACACAGACATACCAACAGTTCAAGGTCTCACAATATATACATTTGATGACGATATATTAAAACATATCTAAATGTCCAGTGCAAGCAAGAAGAATACAATTTACGCTTTTAAGCTTAATAAAAGTATTTGCCCCCATGTAACATTAAACAATTTTGATATACCACAGACCAATGATGTCCTGAATATTGGCATTCAGCATGGATAAAAGATTGTCTGGAGGAAATAAGCTAGTTGTATCTAATTGGCATACACAAGTACTATAGATCACTAGATATATATATATATTCTGATATATGTAGTTAGGTTCTTTGGAGGTGACGACTTTCTAAAGGTTTATATCCGTTCAGTGCGACCAAGACCATAAGGAGTCACTAATGTCACTTTAAGTATGACTGATTTTTGATTAAGAATGATTTTGATTCAAGGTGATTTGTTTAGCTTATATTTTTTCAAAAGCTTTGGACAAAAATGGCAAAATTGTGATTGGGGTATAATCATTTTTTTTTTAGGAACAAGAATAATTTTAGAATTGAGAAAAAGTTGAAGTAGTTAAAGTCATATTAAAAATGTAAATCAAATACGGAAGTAATTTTGGAAAAAAATGTTTATAAAAGTTTGATGCACGCTGTCAAGTCCCACTTTATTAGAACTCATACTTGTTAGAGACTCTAATACATCGAACTGATCCACGCTCACAAATCTTAGCCTATTATCAGATAGATTTTCAAATGCGAAGTCACAATAATGACTAATATCACTTTCAGGTACAGTCATTTGCACAAAGTATCGATTTAAGTCATTTGCATCCGAATCAACTAAACCAGATCGTTATTTTCAAATGCCTTAATTGTTAATATGCTTCCAAGTCATTTTTGTAAAAACTGCTCTTGACAATTTCTGATTATAATATCACAGTTAAACAATGATTTTAATAAAAAACAATGACCAACCGATTTTGAAATGTTTTTACGATGCTTTTTTTTTATTTTTCACTTTATAGTTTAATGATAAAGCTTTCAAATAAACTAAATTACAGGATACTATCTTATCGCGCTTCTTTATTATAGTGGTTCAAAAACTGCCTAAAACCTGTGTTTTAAACTTTGAACCCAGTTTACAGAAAAAGGACTAGTCAAGATTTTCGTAGTCAATACTTAAGTTAAGAAAGTCAATATTATTAAAATTACGGTATTTGTTTATGTTTTCGATAAAGAAAATTAGGTATTGATTAGAAAATAGAAATAGGACAGCTTATTAGACATATGGGAACGTTTTTTGCTAACGAAAAAAATATAAAATATTGACCGGTTCAAAACCGTCTTTCAGAAGGTTGCAGTTAATGTCTCGGACTACTAATATGTCGTTGTATTGTAATGAACACAAGGTTAGAATATCTAAGAAATCATACGTAATCTTTAAATGCACGCGAAAAGTACAATATTTTGCTTTTACATATTTCAATATGTATAGGTATTTAGTTGCACTTCTACTACGGCTTTTAACGTAGATTTTAACACCCCACCTCTACTTTTGCTATCTGAACGTATAATTGTGTACCCAATTTAACAAATCGCATTGTCTCTCTGGTATTTAAGAACCAAGTACTCAGACACACCGACTACATTGGAAGCTTCAA
This sequence comes from Leucophenga varia, assembly GCA_018903435.1. NCBI lineage: Eukaryota > Metazoa > Arthropoda > Insecta > Diptera > Drosophilidae > Leucophenga > Leucophenga varia. Next base: position 75,206 of record JAEIFJ010001041.1, read on the forward strand.
ACAGCTTTTTTAGCTCTTTTTTTTATAAATGACAAATGCTAAAGCCAGTCCGGTATTATTGTATATCCCAAAGCATATTATAGACACTGTCTCTGTAACGAAACCCTTTAAAAGTAAAACTTGTCATGATAGAGAACAAAGAAAAAAGAGAAACCAAAGAGGGCAAACACCAAATTAAACATTGAAGATGATAATGATAATTATTTTATCACGTATTTTAAGAAATTTTATGACAATTAATGGATCGACGCTAGTATGTAAATTTCAAGACGACCTAATACAGAATTTATCGCTCAATTTGGGAGGTGATATCCCAATGGAGAAGCATATTTGATTAAGTACAATTTTTTAATTCTTCGCTTTCATTAAAAGGAACTGCATGCACACGAAGATTGCAGCAGATGCATTTATTTTATTTACAGTTATCTAGGGTCGTCTAGGGTCCTCCGAGATTTTCATCTCAAGATTTTCAACTTTTCCCGCTATATTTTTCAGTTAAGATATTTCCTGTGTTTTTATCAAATCAGCGCTCTCTGTTCCAACTCCTTCTTTTCATCTTCCAAGAGATGGGCTTGTTTATCAAACCGAAAAATATTCAGAGGAGCGAGGCTATCACGGCTGATACGAAAGCACTTAGAGGATCACGCGTCGTTGACGCCTCTCATTCTAATGTGTTATAAGAAAATAAAACAAATACGATAATGACCATGAGCAGTTGATCACGAAGGAAGCAGTTAGTCAAATTGGATGACACCCTTTCTTATTAAAGAAACAAACGATAAAGTTGGTTCTATCTGTCTTATGTGTTGTTTTGAGGGTTCAAAGTCCAAAGCTGATTGAGTCCACAGAAGGCTTAGATATTTAATATTGATATTTTTTTGTGCCCTTACCACAAAGTTCGTTATTGTGACTTAATATCAATCGAACCTTACATCCTTTCTCCTCTTACAGGATTCGCAATTAAAGAAGATTAAAATTACTACTTTTATACACTAAATTTTTCATCTTTAAATACGTAGAGCCGTCGACTAGTTACGAGGATAAAAAATTCAAATGAATTCTAAATACTTTTAATGCCCGTCTCACTTTGTGTAAGCCGCTATTATCAGTAGTAAATAATGTAATCCCATAAAACAGCAACGATCAGAGAACAAATAAAAAATCACAAAGTAATGGCGATGTTTTATTCATGGTTTATTTAGTTAAAGTGTCAATTATGAGACTTTGCGTTCTTCACAAATTATAGTCCAAACAATCATTCAGCGAATGGCTACAAATATGGTACAAATGCTTCGTATACCATGCCAAATCTTCAGTTTAAAATTGGTTCAAATCGGACTGCAAATTTCTAAATTTATAAGAATATTTTTAATTTGATTACTATTTTAAGATAAAATTTTATACAAATTCTGCATACGAAGTTGATTTTTCGTCTTTTTTTTCTTCTAGGAAGTTCAAATTTAGTATAAATTATGTCTACGATAGTCCCAATAAAATATCCCAATATGGGTATATATTTTGGATTTTCGCATAAAAACGTCATTGTTTTTTATTCTAGAAATTTCAAATTTAGTATAAATTATGTCTATGATAGTTCCAATTAAATATCCCAATATGGGTAGGACCAACAAAATTATAGGTATAGCCCCCATACAATTGTACCCCAAAACTTTGGGTTTTTGTTTAAAAAGTCATTGTTTTTTTTTTCTAGGAAGTGCAAACTTAGTATAAATTATACCCAGGATAGTCCCAATGAAATAGGCCAATATGGGTAGGTCCAACAAAATTTTAGGTATAGCCCCTATACAAAGATATACCCGCTTTTTTAAGGTTTTTGTATGAAAATTCAATTGAATGAGGTATGGTAGTAAAGTAGAACCGATCTTTAGGTTCATAAAGATTGGGTACAGGGTATATTGCAGTCGAGCATACTCGACTTCAGCGTTTTTTCTTGTTCAATTTCAAAGGGGACTTTTTGTTTAAATCATAGAACACGTAACGCCATCTATTGAACGTTGATAACATTAAAAGGTACAGGTCTCACCTTTCAAACGCAGCCAACTTCATGTAAATTGGTTGACAGGTTAAAAAGTTACTCGCTTTTTAAAGAAAGTATGTTTTGTGCTTGTGTCACGGCTGCTTGAATGCCTGGAATATCATCGTAAACGCTCCTTTCATGGCAGTTTTCAGCTTAGGGAACAGAAAATACTTAGTCGCATGGTGATAGATTATTCGATTTTTTTAAGAAAATTATTTGTATTTTTATGTTAAAATTTGAAATAGTGGTCGAATCATGGATTAGTATTGATATGTGATCTGTTAAAATTTTCGTGTGGTGGGTATTTGAGCTTCGGTCTTTCCGAAGTTAGTGTTTTTTTTTTCTTTTTATACCCGTTACACAAAGTGTAAACGGGTATATTCAGTTTGTCCGAAAGTTTGCAACGCATTGAAGGAGACATCGGAGACCCCATAAAGTATATATATTATTGATCAGCTCGATGAGACGAATCGATTTAGCCATGTCCGTCTGTCTGTCCGTCTGTCTGTTGCGATGGCTGTTACTCGGAAAGTTTTAAAGATATTGACCTGAAATTCGAAACTTAAGCTTTTTGTGCTCCTAGTTAGTTTGTATACCAGAATATACAGATAGATATAGCCCCCATACAAACTTACCACTTTTTACGACTTTTTTTATGACAAAAGTTATTATATATAAATGCTTTTACTACAATATAGGGTAAAAATACTTCTAATGCCATCCAATATCAAAAGAATGTTGCCACGCCCATTTTCAGATATAGCCCCCATACAAACTTACCACTTTTTTCGATTTTTTGTATGAAAATACGTATTATTTATGAATATATTCACTCCAAATTGGGTAAAAACACTTCTTATGTCATCCTATGTCAAATCCATAATATAATGAATCCAATTAAAATTTAGTAAAATCAACTCAAATGACCGCCTAAGTGAACACTATTGATATGGTAAGGATCGGGCTAATATAACATAAAGCCTCCATACATATTTAACCAAATTTTCTTGAAATTTAATCTAAGCCCCTGGTGAACATATAAACTATTGAAAGTGTTGTGTAACGGGTATTTCAGCTTCGATTCCACCGAAGTTAACGTTTTTTCTTGTTTTTTTTTATAATATTGCAGTTAACTGTCGAATTATTTGACAGTAGATTTTATAAAAATATCTGTGGCAAACAAAAACTCATTGATACAGAACGATGCGCAACGTTGATTTTTATTTTGTAGACAACACGTTGACGATATATAAAGCATATAGATTACGTCTTGACCTCGGTGCAGTTGACAATCTAAAGAGTATCAATATATCTGCACATTTTTGTTTAAATTTATGTTTAATGCAATCTTAACCCATTAGATATAAATTGAAAATAAATACACCTTTGAAAATAATATAGTGAGTAAGGAAATATCAGATCTTGTCCCAAATTTCCAATGACAACACTTCTAACAGGGTTAACGATTGACTTTCAAATCTGTAAGATAGTTGATTAATAATTACAAATAGTATACGTACGTTCGAGTATAATATTATATTGATGCAACCACAAAAGCGAGTATAAAATCATATCATTTTCTCATGGCAACTTAAGTTGACTTTAATTAAAACAACGCTTACATTCAATATAGTACGTCAGTTTGCGTCGCGATACATTCAGCAATGTACTTCGGAGTCGGTGGTAAACCAAAACAAATCAAATAAAATAAAACTATACAAATGCATATAAGTATTGGTTATATGCATATAAATATGTTCTATATAAGTGAATTAATATATATATATATATTTACATGCATGTATGTATGTATGTATATTTACAACAATCGTAAATTTTTTTGTGAAAAAAATGTGTTACAAAATGTGCAATTTTAAACATTCCTGATTTAGCTTGTGCCCCTATTATGGTTGGGATTTTTTAGATCAGCAGTTATTGCAGAGAAACACTTAAGTGACGAATTCTACTGGCCTACTAAGTCCCAACATAATGAGAGTAAAATCCACAAAATATCAGTTTACTCTGTGAAATAACTCGAAGTTTGCGGTCAGTTGAAATTTTTGGAGGCATTTGCGAGTGATTTAATGAATCGTAATGCCCTTGAAAATTTCAAAAAATGGCACAGCTCAGACAAAGCATTCGATAAAATTAATTATGCTTTGGGAAAACATTAATAGACTAAAACAGTTCATTAACTTTTTCAGAGTTTTAGTTTTCTACGTAAACGTATTAGTGTTTACTTCAAAATGCTAAGCAAAAAAATATTTGTGTACCTATGTAAACTATCTACATACATATAGTATTTAACTTGTACCCGCGGCTTTGCAGGAAATTGTTCTTTTAATTTTTATTTTTATTTTTGCTTTTGTTTTTTATACCAGCTACACATAGTGTAAACGGGTATATTCAGTTTGTCTGAAAGTTTATAACGCATTAAAAAAAGTATCGTAAACCCTATAAAGTATATATATTATTGATCAGCTCGACGAGATGATTCGATCCAGCCATGTCCCTCTGTGTGCCTGTCTGTCTGTTGAGGTGCGTTTTACTAAGAATGTTCTTAAGATATTGGCCTTAAATTGGAAACTTAAGCTTTTTTTGGCAGTTAGTATGTCAGAACCAAGGCACCACACCCATTTTTAGGCATAGCTTCCATACAAACTTAGCGCCCATTTTCGAGTTTTTGTATGAAAATAGGTACTATTTATCAATATATTCACTGAAATTGGGTAAAAATACTTTCTATGTCATCCAATGTCAAACACAAGGTGCCCACCCATTTTCAGGTAGCCCCCATACAAACTTACCGTCCATTTTAAAATTTGTGTATGAAAACAGGCATTATTTAAAAAATAAATTGTTAGATCCGTATTGACCCCCACCCACCCCATCTCAATGTTCTATCTAAGCCAGCGATGATCACACATAAATTATTTAAGGATTTGTTTGAGGGATATTTAAGCTTTGTTTCCACCGAAGCAAACATTTTTGCTTGTTTTTAATTCCTTTTATATCTTGGTAGATTTTTTTTTATACCTGTTACACATAGTGAAAACAGGTATATTCAGTTTGTCGGAAAGTTTGTAACACATTAAAGGAGGCATCGTAGACCCTATAAAGTATATATTCTTGATCACCTCGACAAGACGAATCGATTTAGCCATGTCCGTCTGTCTGTTTGTTGCTATGCAATTTATTCGCTCAGTTTTAAAGATATTAAGCTGAAATTTTAAACTTAAGCTTTTAGGTCCTATGTACTTCCTATGTTAAAATCAACGTGCCACGCCAACTTTTAGGTAGAGCACCTATACAAAAGTACAACCTTTTGTCAAGTTCTTATAAGAAAACAATTTATTTATAAAGCGAATGGCTTCAAATATGGTACAAATGCTTCTTATACCATGCCAAATCTTCAGTTTAAAATTGGTTCAAATCGGAGCTCGATTTTCTAAATTTTTAAGAATATTTTTAATTTGTTTACTGTTTTAAGATAAAATTGAATACAAATACTGCACACGAAGGTCTATCAAATGATGTGTAACAGGTATATAAGTTTCGGTCCAACCGAAGTTAACTTTTTTCTTGTTTTAATTTCAAATAAATAAAATTGAATAAAATTATTAGAAAACAAGGAAAAACGTTAACTTCGGTGGAACCGAAGCCTAAATACCCGTCACACGAATCTTTGAATAGTTTATGTGTGATCATAATTGAGAATAATTACTTTTTCATACAAATGTTCGAAAATAATCAATAAGTTTGTATGGGTGCTATAGCTAAAAATAGGCGTGGCACCTTGGTTTTGAGAGAATAGTTTCATAAATATCTATTTTAATACAAAAATTCGAAAGTGGGCAGTAAGTTTGTATGGGGACTATAGCTAAAAATGGGCGTGGCACTTTGGTTTTGATATTGGATGTCATTAGAAGTGTTTTTACCCAAACTTGAGTGAATAGTTTCAAAAATAATACATATTTTAATACAAAAATTCGAGAATGGGTGGTAAGTTTGTATCGGGGCTATATCTAAAAATGGGCGTGGCAGCTTGGATTTGATTTTGGATGACATAAGAAGTACTTTTTTCCAACTTCGAGTGACTACATTCATAAATAATAGCTATTTTCACGCAAAAAATTAGAAAAAAACGGTAAGTTTGTATGGGAGCTATACCTTAAAATGGGCGTGGCACTTTGATTTTAACACTTGAACTGCTTAGGACTGAGAAAAGCTTAAGTTCCGAGTTTCAGGTCAATATCTTTAAAACTGAGCGAATGAATCGCATAAATACAGACAGACGGACAGACAGACGGACGGACAGACAGACGGACATGGCTAGATCGACTCGTCTTGTCGTGCTGATCAAGAATATATATACTTTATAGGGTCCACGACGTCTCCTTTAATGCGTTACAAACTTTCTAACAAAATGATAATACCCTCCATACTATGTGTGGCGGGTATAAAAATAGAAATTAAAACTAAATTAATTAAGCTTGACCTAAACATTTCAAAAAAGGTAAAGAATCCATTTTGGTTCCCACTGGGCACCCAGTTTTAATTCTTTAGGTCTACTCATTCCAAAGAATAGGCTTTATCGGGTTTTAAGGTCCCATTAGGCCCAAGATCAAAATTTGATTAAATCCTGTTTTAGTGCTCACCCAAATATACAGTAATAAGTTTTGGAAAAAAAATTCATTTTGGATCTCCCACTGGGCCTAGGGTCAAATTTTGGAAACACCTTTAACACGTCAAAAATATTTTTTAACCATTTTTAAATGCGCCTAATATCAAGTTCCTAGGTCTATCCATCCTTGAGATATGATTTTCAGGTTTTAAGGCCCCTCTAGATCGCAGATGCAAATGTTAGAGTCTTAGTGTCGAGTCTTAGTGCTCAACTATATATTAATTTGAATCCACAGCAAAAATTAAAAAAACAAATTTTTTAAACCGATAAAATTTCGGGGTTCAGGTCCAACTATCGGAAACCCTTTGAACATGTAAACATTATCAATAACAAGTTTCTAGAAATTCAATTCGGTTTTTCGGCCCCCATTGCGCCCCTAGTAAACATTTTCCAATATCCCATCTAAGTGATATTTCGCTTAAAATAAAGAACACAGAGCAAAATGGTTTTTTATTTTCGATATGAGACCGGTTCTCGGTGTTTTTTTTTTTGTGCGCAGAGAAGAATTCTGGTACCCAAAAGTCCCCATCACGAAACCACGGTTAAAAAATTTTGGACCCCAGAATATTGTTCAGCACACAAAAATACATTGAAAACAATTCTCAAATAAAAACGTACATTTAGCAGACCTGTGTAATCTAAACATTCATTTATATTATTTAATAGCAAGTACCCGCCGCTTTGCTCGCGTTTTTTTTGCTTCTATTTAGTGGCTAAATATAAATTGTTCAAAAAATTTGGGTTCAATTTTTGGAAATCCCCTAAACACGACTAACCATCATTCAACTGCTCCCAGTTTCAAGTCTCTACGTCTATTCAATCCAAATATATGACTTTTTTTCAAGGCTCCCATTAGACCCTGGGTCAAAATTTTCTAAAGTACCGTCTAAGTGCTCACCTGAAATAAAAAAAAAATTGGTCAAAAAATCAATATTGGGTCCACATATGGGTCCCAGATCCAAATTCCGGAAATCCCTTGAACACCTTGTTTTTTAACCATCTTTAAAATGAGCCCTGTTTCAAGTCTCTACGTCTATTCACTCCAAATATATGGCTTTCCGGTTTCAAGGCCCCCATTAGGCCAGGGACAAAATATAAACCTTCCTTTTCAATCAATCTATCTATTAAAAAAATAGCATTAAAATCCGTTACGTAGTTTTAAAGATTTAAGCATACATAGGGATATAGGGACAGAAAGAGTGACTTTTTATTTATTTATTTATTTGATAACTTAGCAACTAACATATAAAAATAAAAATGCTGCTAATTCTACTAATAAAAAACGTGACATATTACACATTATTATCTTTCAAAGCTTTATGCACAAGATGTAGTGGGAGGCCTGGAGAGACTAGATTTAAATTATAATATCTATTGTAAAGAGAACAAAGAACGCGAAACGGTTCGTTACATGCATAATTGGTCGTATATGTCCGTAGGTAAAACAGAGAATAATTTCTCGTAAACCTGTTTGGAACAGAAAAGTTCAACAGCTGTAGTAAATATGGAGAATAAATCTCCCCAGATATAAGTTTCTGGATGAATAAAACTCCTAATATATTTCTACGGTTTTCCAGTGTGGGCAGATCAATTAGGCTTAAACGATGTGTATATGGAGGCAAATTAACAAAGAGTAGAAACTGTTTTTGAACAGATTCTAACTGTGCTTGATATACCATATATTGAGGACTCAAAATACAGGAGGCATACTCCAGTATTGGACGGACTAAGGAACTAAATAATAACTTCGTGATGTACGGATCATTAAACTTTTTGACCAACGCTTAACAAAGCCAAGTAAACCCATTGCCTTGTTGCAAACTACGTCAATGTGAGTTGAAAAGGAAAGTTTTGTGTTTGAATATTTGTTGTAGCAACACAGCATTTCAAAAATGTCAAACAAAATTACAATAAAATAATTTAATGCAATACAACGGTGTAGCTGGCTAAGCCTAAAGTTTGCATATAAGCCTAAAAGTATGCAATATATAATGTTTTTTACAATGTTTTTTGCAATGAAAGCTAAACTTTGAACTCAGTTAATATATGCTATCTCTTTCAATCACACTAGGCAATTTGAAAAATTTCTTGGCGTTTCGCTGGCCGAAAATTTTTTACAGAATTATATTTTCTTTAGAACACTTCGTACACTAAGCACTTCAACTTTTTTAACGTCACTGAAGATTAATGCACTTATTCGGTTAATTTAAAAGAATTATTGCAGTGCAATTAACTTTTATTTTAAAAATAAGAAAAATAATAACAGCAGCGAACAAAACATAAACAATCGAGTTAGGGTGACCAACTTTTGTTTTATACTAAGTAGTGATAGTGATAAACCTTCCTCTTAAATCACTCTATATATTAAAAAAACCCGCATCAAAATCCGTTGCTTAGTTTTAAAGGTTAAAGCATACAAAGGGACAGAGAAATCGACTTTGTTTTCTACTATGTAATGATGTAAATTATAATTAAAACTAAGTCCTAAGCCCGTGTAGTGAGCGGGCGGTCAATAATACTACCACAGCAGGCTCAGCTTGACGTAAGAGCCGTCTAAAAAGCGAATCCTCGATGTGAGATTGGTCGGTGGAGTGGTTAACAACGTAAAACAAAGAGCCCGTGAGACACACACAGAATAAAGTGCACCAAACGCAATGATGACCAGTAGAAACACTAATGTGAAAATCCACCCGGGGATAATTCCGTGGCAGGGGCAAGGATTCTGGAGTCCCCAACTACCGTTTGAGCAAATAAAAATGACGATCCCTGAAAATGATACAAGGATCACGACATACGAATGTGCACCTGGAACGTCCAAACCCTTAACAGGGATGGTGCAATAGAAGAACTTACTACCACTCTTGACAACTTCAGAGCACTGCTATCAAGGAAATGCGATGGACTGGTCATGGCATTGCATAACCATAGCAACCTGTGACACCTACTACAGTGGCCATGAGAGGCTTCACATATTTGGATGTGGCTTCGTGGTTGGTAGTCAACTACTCAAAATCGACTCCAGGTTTACAGCTGTAGATGAACGTCTCGCCTCGATACGCATCAGAGCTAAATTTTTCAACATTAACCTCATATGCGTACACGCCCCGACAAATTTTAAGGATGAGATGGAGAAAGACGAATTCTATGAGCGATTAGAAAGCCTCTACGATCGCTGCCCCAAGCATGTCATCAAAATTGTCATCGGTGATTTCAACGCACAAATTGGGAGAGAAGAAATCTTTCGCCCTACCATCGATAAATTTAGCCTACATGACACCACCAACAATAATGGAGAAAGGCTAATCGACCTTGCTGCGGGCAGAAAGAGCTGTTGTTGAGCGATATAGGGAGAAACGGAGAGAGAAAAAACGCCTGATCAGACGGAAGAAACGAGAACTGCAAAGGCGTGAAGTGGAGGAGATTGATATCATGGGTAGCAGAAACGATGCCCTTGGTTTTTATCAAAAAACCAAACGTATTATCGAATTACCCGCAGAGTTATTTAGGACCGGTGGCAAAGATTTGATTCGATGTATGCATTAACTCTTGTGTAAAATATGGTCTGGTGAGCGTATACCTGATGACTGGAACATAAGTGTCCTGTGCCCAGTCTTTAAGAAAGGAGACCCTGCAGTCTGCGCAAACTATCGCGGAATAAGTCTCCTCTCTATCGCATACAAAATACTATCTGCCATAAAATGCAATAGTTAAATGTAAATGGTAAATGTTAATAGTAAAAGTAGCTTGTTAGAAAATATGTAAAGTGGCACACGTCGCAGACGTCATCGTCGGACCAACAAAACGAAAATGACGACATCAATAATGATAAGCTAGACTTCGGGACTGAAGAACAAAAAGGAATAAAAAGAAAGTAAACAGTAAAATTAAAGAGACACGCGCTGAACATACGACGCAGTTACTACAGTAAAAATAACACCTACTTCGCATTAGCTTACCGAGACCAAAATAGCTACGGTTCGTAAGAGTGATGCTTCGTTTAATCTCCTGACTGATGATGATGTTGTTGTTTACATCTGAGCCCAGATAGATAAAGTTTTCTACAAAGACCGTCTGCGACGTGCAGATTGCCTGCGAGTGGATACCAAGCACTTCGCCTTGTTCTTGTTGACCGTTCGTCCCATAATACGACATTCTTTTTCGATGTCTGAGAACGCCCCGGTGACCGCTCTAACATTTTTGCCGATTATTCATATGCGAACTGCATAGTTTCTTTGTAGAAAATATTGCCCTTCAGGTCGACGTTTGGTCATTGTATCAGAATGTACTCCATCAGGAGATTGAAAAAATCGCACAACAACGCATCGCCCTGCCTGAAGCCTTTCTTGGTGTCGATGGGGTCGAGAGATATTTACCGACCCTGACAACGCTTTGGGTGTTTACCAGCGTCATCATACAGAGGCGGACAATTTTGACGGGATTTCAAGATCAGTCAATGCTTTGAAAAACTTTGATCTAATTGGCGTGTCGAAAGCAGCTTTGAAGTCGACAAATAGGTGGTGTGTGCCGATTTTACTTACTCATCTCTTTTGTTTTTTCCACGATCTGTCGCAGAGTAAATATGGAGTCGATGGTGATTTCTTTCGTCTAAAACTATTGCAATCTATTGCATAGTACGCCAGATAAGATTGTATAAGCGATTGGCAGGAGACTTATTCTGCGATAGTTAGCGCAGGCTGAAGGGTCTTCTTTGTTAAAAACTAGGCACAGGACATTTAGGTTTAGTTATTAGGCATACGCTCACCACTCCATATTTTGCACAAGAGTTGATGCGTACATCCAATTAAATCTTCAAAAGCGATATTAAAAACCTCTGCGGGTAATTCGTCTGCGCCTTCCGCTTTGTTATTTTTAAGCCTTTGTATGTTTTCTAAGACCTCGTCATAGTCTAGTGGCTCCACAGGTGTCCCATCATCGGCCGGAGGACCCAGATTTTCATCATCTCCACCAGCGGTATTGTTCCCGTCATCGCCCCCAAGTAGTGTAGAGAAGTGGCTCCTCCATAGCCTTAGTGATTTCTGGACATCTGTTACCATGTTTCCTTGCTCATCCTTGCAGAACGAAGCTCCTTGCTTATAACCATCGATCATACATTTGATTTTTTGATAAAAACCAAGGGCATCGTTTCTGCTACCCATCATCTTAATCTCCTCCACTTCACGCATTTCCAGTTCTCGTTTATTCCGTCTGATCACGCGTTTTTCCTCTCTCCGTTTCTCCATATATCGTTCAACAACAGCTCGTGTTGCTCCTGCTTGCAGAGTTCTTTGTTCATATTCTTCTCTGCAGAAGCGATGGAATATTCCTCATCGTACCATGTCTGCCTTCGAGGATTAGTATAGCCAATAACCTCTTTGGCTGCCGTAGCTAATGAGTTTGAGATACGCTTTCAATGATCGTTTATACTGTCGAGGGCCGGAGGATATTCTCAGAGTAGATGGGAGACCCTTGTTGAGAAGGCAGCGGCAGTGTGCTGTGACTTTAACCTACCAACATCTAGCTTTCGTTTCGTCGCTTGGCGTGCGCTGTGCTAAGTCTTGTACGTACCTTGGCTAGAACAAGGACATTAAGCACGCAAGTAGAGTGCCTACCATCAATCACCACATGATTTATTTGGGTGCGGATACTTAGGTAGCCACTGCGCCATGTCGCCTTGTGAATCTCGAGGTGTGGGAATCTGGTACTACTTATGATCATGTTTCTGCCCGCAGCAAAGTCGATTAGCTTTTCTCCATTTCTGTTGGTGGTGTCATGTAGGCTAAATTTACCGATGGGTGGGCGAAAGATTTCTTCTCTCCCAATTTGTGCGTTGAAATCACCGAAGACAATTTTGATGTCGTGCTTGGGGCATTTTTCTCCATCTCATCTTTAACATTTGACGGGGCGTGTACACTTATAAGGCTAATGTTGAAAAATTTAGCTCTGATGCGTATCGAGGCGAGACGTTCATCTACATTTGTAAACCTGCAAAAACATCCTAATATGTGTTGCCTCTCATGCCCTCTGTAGTAGATGTCGCAGGTTGATAAGTTTATGCAACCGTGACCATCGTATTTTCTGGATAGCAGTAATGTCTGCTCTGAAGTTATCAAGAGTGGTAATGCACCATCCCTGTAAAGGGTTCGGACGTTCCTGGTGCACATCCGTATGTCGTGATTACGGTGCGGTTACAACTTCCGATTATTTATTATTGAATTTTAAAATACTATTTTTTTTCATATTTACTATTATAAGTAATAAAAAGTGTTGTTTCTCGTTTTCCTCTAATTTTTACGTTTTAGGTCCCTTTTGAAATTCTGTAAAAAATGAATGACTGGGTTAACATCCAATTGACGATTTACAAAGGGAAACATCATTATCCGGTTAAAAAATATTTATTTTCCAGATTTCTACACCAAATCACAAAAAAAAGTGTTATTTTCCAATGTATAATACATGGACAAAAATATATGGAGAACTTTAGTGGCTTGTCCAATTAAAAAAAAAACAAAACGTTAACTTCGGTAGAACTGAAGCTCAAATACTCGCCACTATGATATGATCTTCAGTGACGTAGATTATATTTCGCAAAGGGGTTGGGTAGGGAAAACTCAAGTTTTGGGCTTAAATTAAAAGCATATATGTAAAATTTGTAGGTTTAAACGAAGATGTAACATTAGTTTTCTTGAAAAAAAATGGAAGGTATGTTTGCATGGGTCTGTACTATATGGTATAGTGACCCGATCCTTGTTATATGGGTAGTATATACATAGGATGACAGTAGAAGTGGTTTTACCCAGATTGGAGTGAATGCATTCAAAAATAAGAACTATTTTCATACAAAAAAACAAGAATTAGCGGTATATCGTATATATCCATATGGGCTTGGCATCTTGGTTTTGATATTGGATGACATAGGAAGTGTTTTTAACCAATTTGTAGTAAATGCATTTGTAAATTATAACTATTTACATACAAAAAAAAAAATGAAAAAGTGGTATGTTTGTATGGGAGTTATACCTAAAAATGGACGTGGTTTTAACATACAAAGTAGTCGTTGCCGAGAAAACCTTAAGTTTCAATTTTCAGCTGAATATATTCATGTCTTCAGTGGAACAAACATTTTCTTTAAAAAAAAATCATAACATGGGATGTAAGCTTATATGGGGGCTATATGTTATAGTCGCCCGATCCTTATTATATTGGTGGTATGTAAATATGGTGATATTAGAAGTGTTTTTACTCATTTTAAAGTGAATGCATTCATAAATAATACCTGTGGATGACATTAGTGTTTTAACCCGATTTGGAGTGAATGCATTCATAAATAATGTCTATTTTCAAACAAAAAATTTGAAAATGAGCGGTAAATTTGTATGGTGGCTACATCTAAAATGGGCGTGGCACTTTCATTTTCGAACTTAACTTAGTCGTTGCCGAGAAAAGCTTAAGTTCCAAATTTTCTTGAACGAAAAGATGCATAGAAATATACAAACCGACAGACAGACGGATATGGCTAGATCGATTTGTTTCGTCGAGCTGATCAAGAATATATATACTTTATGGGGTCTACGTAGTCTCCTTCAATGCGTTACAAACTTTCAGACAAACTGAATATACCCTTCACACTATGTATGGCGGGTATAAAAAAAACGGGTCTTCTTATTTTCGATATAGAACAATCCTAAGGTGTAGGAGCATAAAACACTTGTTTGGACCACCCTATTGTGCATGCATCATGCTTGTAAAAGTCATATTTGCTCGATCTGTTGTGGGCTATACGGAACCGTAAGTTAATGTATAATGTTAATGTGTAAAGCCAAACTTTTATTGACAAACTCACGACTAATATCATTATGAATAACCTGAAGCTTTTGAACGGTCTGGTACTTTGTCATATTTTAGAATTCCACAAATTTTTCAATAACTTCATTCTATAATTTTAGAAAAGAATGTTAAAAAACACGCCAAACTTCCAAGAGATCGCTTCCCAAATGGTCCGCCTACTTCTGTATGTATGAGCTCTACTTAATGCGCTGCTCGATTTTGTGACGTTGCTAAAAAATACTACGTATTTATTTTGTTCAACATACACATACGAAATTGTAACTAATTTGAAAAATTAACTTATCGTTTTAGGATTTTTCTTTTGTCCCAAAAACAATGAATTATGATGATTACGTTGGAGGGCTTTACTTTCGTCCCAAAATCACTGGTCTCTTGGCTCAGCAATATGTTTCAATAATAAGAACGTTCTATTTCGGCAATGTCGGAGCAAGAATCTTAATTGTTTATTTAATATTTATAAATACAAACTGAACCGAAAAACAAAATGAAATTAAAGCTTAACCTAAGGCTGCATTCATAGTGCTTGCGAAGACGAAGACGAAGATGAAGACGAAGCTGAAGACGAATTTCTTGCGTTGCGAGTAAGCTAATAGGTGTACATAGTGCAAGACGAATTAGTTGCGTTTTTGATATGTTAGTCGCAATGGATTTTACAAGAAAGTTTGTATTTTTAATTAAAATTTAAATTAAAATGCAATAAAAAGAAAATTCATCCCATTAATTTGGGAACAAAAAATTTTGCCGAGTTTTATCATTTTTATAATGAGCTTATTTTGCTGGTCCCATCATAAGCAGAATTTTGAAAAACCGCTGCAATTAGCTCTTCGTTATTTACCGAAATTTTTTTTACATATGCGCGTCCACTAAAACACAAATTAAAACATTCGGAAGACATTCGTCACCTAGACAAAACTAAAATAACAACAACAACGGGTAAACATCAAGCGATTCAGCTTCAAATTCAGTACTGCACCGTTTCAAGCTGATTGCTTGCGATTCGTCTTCATCTTCGTCTTCGCATGCACTATGAACGCATTCGAGCGAATTCATATAAATCGTTCTGCGCACTTTTTCGTCTTCAGCTTCGTCTTCATCTTCCTCTTCGTCTTCGCAAGCAGTATGAATGCAGCCTAAAAGCTGGGAGCATAAAACTACAAAGTTTTAATGGGCAAGCCTACTAAGCATTTCTCGGCAACGACTACTTTGTCTGTTTAAACCAAGGTGCCACGCCCATTTTTAGATGTAGCCCCGTACAAAATGGCCTCCCATTTTCGAATTTTTGTATGAAAACAGGCATTATTTATGATTGTATTCACTTCAAATCGAGTAAAAAAACACTTCTAATGTCATCTTATGTCAAAACCAAGGTGCCACGCCTGTTTTTAGGAATAGCCCCAATACAAACTTACTACCCCATTTTGAATTTTTTGTATGAAAGAAGGTATTATTTATGAATATATTCACTTAAAACTGGGTAAAAACACTTCTTACTTCATTCAGTTATAAAACCAAGATGTCAAACCCCCAGTAAATTATTTTCGACCTATTGTATGAAAAGGTAATTACTTTCAAATGTATGTATAAACCACTGTTGATCACAGATTAACTATTCAAAGATTCATGTGATGGATATTTAAGCTTCGGTTCCACCGAAGTTATCGTTTTTCCTTGTTTTATTAATCGGTTCGTTCGCAATGAATTTCAAACGACCATACTAATATAAGTGTCAAATCAGGCATCTATTTGGGGGGTACAGTATCATTTCTAAAACTAATATTGAAATTATAATTTTGATTTATTTTGCAAATCATTTCTGAGCAAACTAATTAAAACAAAATGGATGATACGCGATTATTACTAAATATTGTGACATTATGAATTTTAGTTAAAAGAAGATGTTGCTCGTGTTTATGACTTAATAATGTCAAAATCAATAGAATCAGAGTGGTCAATAAATTTAAAGTGGTTTCTACTGTGGTTGAAAATTTGCATCATTCCGATAGTAGGAAGCTCGCCATATGAACATTAGAGGAAAAGAAATCGATCTTTATATCTCGTTCGGGTCTGTGAAGAGCGCTAATTACGACGGTTTTGTTATAAGGCGGTTTGAGACATTCCAAGCGCTCATAAAAATATTTTTTTTTAATTACATCGTCTTTATTTAATGTCGGGGCGTGTTCACATATTAAGCTCGAGGCGCTCGTCTACAGCTGTAAATTTGGAGACGAGACCACTAAGTTTCCTACTAAAAAAGAACTCACAACCAAATATGAGATGAACATCACGGCCACTGTAGTAAATGGTGCAGGTTGTTTTTTTAAGTGTCCAGTTCCAATCTTAAATTTGTCATGAGAGTCAATCAGTTGTTTAGTTGCACCATCCTTGTCTACATTTTTTAACCGTGGTCCTGAAATCGTTTCCGAAATGAGAATTAGTAAAAGTAGCTTGTTAGAAAATATGTTAAGTGGCACACGTCGCAGACGTCATCGTCGGACCAACAAAACGAAAATGACGACATCAATAATGATAAGCTAGACTTCGGGACTGAAGAACAAAAGGAATAAAAAGAAAGTAAACAGTAAAATTAAAGAGACACGCGCTGAACATACGACGCAGTTACTACAGTAAAAATAACACCTACTTCGCATTAGCTTACCGAGACCAAAATAGCTACGGTTCGTAAGAGTGATTCTTCGTTTAATCTCCTGACTGATGATGATGTTGTTGTTTACATCTGAGCCCAGATAGATAAAGTTTTCTACAAAGACCGTCTGCGACATGCAGATTACCTGCGAGTAGATACCATGTACTTCGTCTTGTTCTTGTAGACCGTCCGTCCCATAATACGACATTCTTTTTCGATGTCTGAGAACGCCCCGGTGACCGCTCTAACATTTTTGCCGATTATTCATATGCGAACTGCATAGTTTCTTTGTAGAAAATATTGCCCTTCAGGTCGACGTTTGGTCATTGTCTCAGAATGTACTCCATCAGGAGATTGAAAAAATCGCACAACAACGCATCGCCCTGCCTGAAGCCTTTCTTGGTGTCGATGGGGTCGGAGAGATATTTACCGACCCTGACAACGCTTTGGGTGTTTACCAGCGTCATCATACAGAGGCGGACAATTTTGACGGGATTTCAAGATCAGTCAATGCTTTGAAAAACTTTGATCTAATTGGCGTGTCGAAAGCAGCTTTGAAGTCGCCAATAGGTGGTTTGTGCCGATTTTACTTACTCATCTCTTTGGTTTTTTCCAGGATCTGTCGCAGAGTAAATATGGAGTCGATGGTGATTTCTTTCGTCTAAAACTATTGCAATCTATTGCATAGTACGCCAGATAAGATTGTATAAGCGATTGGCAGGAGACTTATTCTGCGATAGTTAGCGCAGGCTGAAGGGTCTTCTTTGTTAAAAACTAGGCACAGGACACTTAGGTTTAGTTATTAGGCAAACGCTCACCACTCCATATTTTACACAAGAGTTGATGCGTACATCCAATTAAATCTTCAAAAGCGATATTAAATAACTCTGCGGGTAATTCGTCTGCGCCTTCCGCTTTGTTATTTTTAAGCCTTTGTATGTTTTCTAAGACCTCGTCATAGTCTGGTGGCTCCACAGGAGTCCCATCATCGGCCGGAGGACCCAGATTTTCATCATCTCCACCAGCTGTATTGTTCCCGTCATCGCCCCCAAGTAGTGTAGAGAAGTGGCTCCTCCATAGCCTTAGTGATTTCTGGACATCTGTTACCATGTTTCCTTGCTCATCCTTGCAGAACGAAGCTCCTTGCTTATAACCATCGATCATACGTTTGATTTTTTGATAAAAACCAAGGGCATCGTTTCTGCTACCCATCATCTTAATCTCCTCCACTTCACGCCTTTCAGGTTCTCGTTTATTCCGTCTGATAACGCGTTTTTCCTCTCTCCGTTTCTCCATATATCGTTCAACAACAGCTCGTGTTGCTCCTGCTTGCAGAGTTCTTTGTTCATATTCTTCTCTGCAGTAGCGATGGAATATTCCTCATCGTACCATGTCTGCCTTCGAGGATTAGTATAGCCAATAACCTCTTTGGCTGCCGTAGCTAATGAGTTTGAGATACGCTTTCAATGATCGTTTATACTGTCGAGGGCCGGAGGATATTCTCAGAGTAGATGGGAGACCCTTGTTGAGAAGGCAGCGGCAGTGTGCTGTGACTTTAACCTACCAACATCTAGCTTTCGTTTCGTCGCTTGGCGTGCGCTGTGCTAAGTCTTGTACGTACCTTGGCTAGAACAAGGACATTAAGCACGCAAGTAGAGTGCCTACCATCAATCACCACATGATTTATTTGGGTGCGGATACTTAGGTAGCCACTGCGCCATGTCGCCTTGTGAATCTCGAGGTGTGGGAATCTGGTACTACTTATGATCATGTTTCTGCCCGCAGCAAAGTCGATTAGCTTTTCTCCATTTCTGTTGGTGGTGTCATGTAGGCTAAATTTACCGATGGGTGGGCGAAAGATTTCTTCTCTCCCAATTTGTGCGTTGAAATCACCGAAGACAATTTTGATGTCGTGCTTGGGGCATTTTTCTCCATCTCATCTTTAACATTTGACGGGGCGTGTACACTTATAAGGCTAATGTTGAAAAATTTAGCTCTGATGCGTATCGAGGCGAGACGTTCATCTACATTTGTAAACCTGCAAAAACATCCTAATATGTGTTGCCTCTCATGCCCTCTGTAGTAGATGTCGCAGGTTGATAAGTTTATGCAACCGTGACCATCGTATTTTCTGGATAGCAGTAATGTCTGCTCTGAAGTTATCAAGAGTTGTAATGCACCATCCCTGTAAAGGGTTCGGACGTTCCTGGTGCACATCCGTATGTCGTGATCCTTGTATCGTTTTTGGGTTTCGTCATGTTTCTTTGCTCTAACGGTATTTAGGGCCTCCAGAATCCTTGCCCCTACCACAGAATTATCCACGGGTGGATTAAAACATCTGTGTCTGCCACCTGGAGTACTTTTGGTTAGACTAGCCATCATTGCATTATGTGTGTCTCACGGGATTTTGTTTTACGTCGTTGTTAACCATTTCTCCGACCAACCTCACATCGAGTAGTCGCTCTATAAACGGCTCTAACGTCAAGCTGAGCCTGCTGTGGTAGTATTCTTGACCGCCTGCTCACCACATCAGAAAATTACTTTAGGAAAATGATCAAAACAAAACGTAAAGTTTGTGCTCGTGACAGAAAATGAAACACAAAAACAACAATAATTAGATCAAACTTTTGTTTTAGTGTACTTTTAAAAATATCTGTAATGTACTCCTTCTTTTGATCCTGCATCCACCAGTGTAGATCAATTACATCGTTAAATTTGCGTTTGGAAACTGATCTTATTATGTACGAAAAGCAAACGAGATAACCTTTCAAAAATTCAAATTGGCGGATCAAATTTGGAGGACGAAAATGTTAACAATTGATCAGATTTACTCGGGGGTTTTTGATGACACCATTGATCCGCCATTTTGAATTTTTTTAAATCTGACTGCAGATTTGTAATCAGCGGCATTGAATACCCTAGGAACATTGCTTCTTCCAGTATTTCTTAGCTTTGGGTGTAGATAAGTTACTATGTTGATTTTTCCAAGCCCCCTAAACATAAACAAAAGGAAAGAGTTTTCATGTAGCATCGACTATGTTTCCGATGCTTCCGGTCTATAGCATAAAAAGAATGCAAAAGAAATTGGAGGTGTATGAAGAAAATGCAAAAAAAAAAAGAAAACTTTTTAAATCTAAACAAGAAAAAAAGTTAACATCGGTTGGACTGAAGCATATATACCTGTTACACATCATTTGACGTTGATAGACATTCGTGTGCAGCATTTGTATTAAATTTTATTTTAAAATACTAAACGAATTAAAAATATTCTTACAAATTTAGAAATTCGCGGTCCGATTTAAAGCATTTGTACCATATTGGAAGCAATTCGCTTTATAAATACACTTTTTTCTTATAAGAGCTTCACAAAATATTGTACTTTTGTATGGGAGCTATACCTAAAAGTGGACGCGGCACATTGGTTTTAACATAGAAAGTACACAGGATCTAGAAAAGCTTAAGTTTAAAATTTCAGCTTAATATCTTTAAAACTGAGCGACGGACATGGCTAAATCGATTCGTCTCGTCGAGGTGATCAGAATATATATACTTTATAGGGTCTACGATGCCTCCTTTAATGCGTTACAAACTTTCCGACAAACTAAATATACCTGTTTTAATACTATGTGTAACAGGTATAGAGAGAAAAGATACACTCTTGGCAACTGCTTTGATAAAAGTAAAGGGGATAAATGGTGATTTTAAACTATTGAGAGCTCTTATGGATGGAGGCTCTCAGAAAACATTGATATCTGAAGAAGCAGCTCAACTGTTTAAGCTTTCTCGTATCAAGGGCACCGTAGATGTGCAGGGCGTTTTTTCAGAAGACGCAGAAGTTTTCATGAATATTGTTCGCTTGGAATTAAGACCGTAAAAACGTTCGATATTGAAGTGGATTGCGATAAATGCATTCTAGCTGATCCCAATTACAAAGTGCCCAGTAGAATCGAAATGATTATTGGGAACCCCTTCTTCCCTTTATAATGGAGGAATAGATAAATATTGTTAATGGAAAGCTTAACCAAAAAACAAAGTTTGCCTGGATTGTATGGGGGAAATCTCTCGCTCGACCGACAACAAGACGAAGCCTTTGACAAAATCGAAGATTTGAAAAGCGCAAAGCTGCAGTGGCGGCAAAGAAAAAACTTGAGCGTGATCTCAAAAGATCGAAACGAAACAAACGATGCACTGAAACATACCAAGAAACTGCAAGCACAAGGTGCACTGCTTGATGCCAAAAAAAGCCAAAGCTGCCAAACAAAGTTACAGGCGGCAAGTAAAGAAGCTGAACGCAAGGTCAAAGCACTTGAAGCAGAAGTGATGCAGCTGACTAAAGATCTTATCAGCTCAGAGCGCGCATGTCGTGCTGCAGAAACAGAATGTGATGAATTCGAGGAAGAAATAGCCAACAATGCCAACAAGGGTTCATTTATGATTGACGAAAGTCGACGTTTGGAAGCTCGCATTGCGAAGTTCGAGGAAGAACTAGAAGTAGAACAATCCAACTCGGAAGTATTGCTCGATCGCAGTCCATGGCACAGCTTCAAATCGAACAGTTGATGATGGATGATGATAGAGCTTGCGGATGAAAAATCTAACTCGAAAATTCGCGAGAACGCGCAACGCACCAAGGTCAAAGCGACAATAGCAACGTTAGAAGCAATGATTGCTAAGAGGAACACATCGAGAACAAGGGCATCAAATGGCACTTTGTCCTGCCTGGAAGTCCTCACTTTGGAAAAATTTGGGAAAATCGGTCGAGTATCATCCTAAAGGTGTGATTGGTGACAATAGCATGACGTATCAAGAGTTTTCTGCGCTTCTAAATCAAATAGAAACTGTGTTTTACTCCAGGTCTCTGTATCCATTGACAGATACAGGGCTTTGATTCCTGCACGCATGATCAATTCTCCGTTAAAGTCATATTCATTTACATTAATTTACACTTACATATAATATTAATATACAGTCTACTTTGTAATTGAAATAGTATATAAGAATATTCAATTATAAATAAAATTCAGTTCTAAAAGAGAATTCAAGTGCACATTTTTGATCATACGAGCTGGATCAAGTAGCTTAAGGAAAGCTACAAGTAAAGACTTCGTACACTTCGTACAGGGAAATCTCTACCAACCCAATTCCGACCAAATTACAACCAAATGAAATTTCAAGGTGTCACACAAATCTCTTTGCGTTGGCTTCAAATCTTTCAAGTTTTTGCTAGAGATTTGAAACAGTTTTAGTAAAATACACCATTAAAAAAAATGTATAAATATGAAATATATTGCAAGAAACGTTATTCTTTTTTTGAATTAACTGCACCTTTTCAATCCAAAACAAGAAAGCAGAGTTGTCATGCAACTTGATTTATTTGGCGGGGAAAATATTTTAAATTTTCTTTGGTTTAATTTAAAAAGTAACAATTCGAGATTAATTTATTTCTCTTTTAACAAAGTTTAAACTTTTATAGGTTGTGTCATTTAAAATCTGAATAAAATATGAAAATGAAATTTCTACAAAAGTCTAAAAGTGTTCAGCTGTGATGACAACCCCTTGCAGATATTGGCAAAACTGTCTTCGAGCAATGAAATCTTTCGAAGTTCTGTAACACCGAGATTTTATTTTAGAGATTTATAAACCAACCGAAGGTACATTTACTTGAGATTTCCCTGACACCCCTATTTATAAGGGTTTGTGTTAACAGTGTTTTATCATAATGGGTGCAGCCGGTCAAGCATGTAAAAGTGCCCTCAACGATATTTGATATCTTTAAATTATGTTCGATAGGCCTTACCCTGAAAAAATTTGCTGCGTATTTATTTTTCCGATATCGGCGACATTAACGACTATATAGCAACAGACATTTTTCCTGCTGCCTGAGTTGATAAAAATTTTAATGAAAACTATTTAATTTTCTTACAGCTAACAACTTTATATATAAATCTATTTCACCTGACCGATTCATTCATTCATCGGGCGATCGGGCTACAGACCAAACGCTAAAGATAGGAAGCTGAATTTTTACTTTTAAGATAAAAGTGAGCTAAGAAAGGGATTTTTTTAAAACTTTGACCAGGATCTAATTGGGTCTTAAAACCGGAAAAATCATATCGCTAGAATACTAAGACCTATTTGAAAGGTAAAAATATTTGAAATTTGAAAGGTAGCTAATAAATATTTAAGACGTATTCAAGCGATTTCCAAAATTTGGACCTGGGGCCCCGGGGGACCAACAGTGGGTAATTTATATCTATTTTTCCTATTTTTTTATTTTTGCCGATTGCAGATTCATCTTTGGAATGAATATAACGGGTTTTCCATTTCGGGCTTCCGAAGTATGCAGCCCTGCGCTGACAACCGTTTTGACATAGCTGTAAAAATACATTCTAAAGTGTTAGTTGAATATCTGCCATTTTACAATATGGATCGTTTTAGCATCGCACAACGTGTTAATTTTGTTAAATTATACTATAAAAATGATGAAAAACCGGTAAATGTTTGGATTTTGGTCGTCATGGACGACTATGTGAACCCCAAAATTTCCGTATATGGGGCTCAGAAAATCCACACGTGATTGTTGAGGAGGCCATTGCATCCACCAAAAGTCACTGTTTGGTGCGCATTATGGTCTGGTGGAGTCATCGCCCCCATATGTGCCGAAAAGTCATCGAAAATTACTTGTTCCGGATCAAGGTGTGCGAGGAAGCCCTAGGTGGACATTTGAATGATGTTGTATTTCACACATAATGGCATAAACCAAACTTTAATTTGAAATAAAAGTTTCATCGAAATTCGAATTCTAAGTGTGTTTTATTTCAATTTACTTTCGGAATTTAAAAAATTAGAGACTTGAAATTATGATCATTTGAAAGGTCGTTAAAAAATATTTTGTGGTGTTTCGGTGTTTGGGTAGATTTTGAACATACACCCCACTTGGGGATCAGCTTTTTTTAAAACTTTTTGTTATAACTCTATAACGGAAAGGACTAGAGATTTTATATAAGGCGCATTGGATGGTTCAAAAATATTTTTAATTTGTGTGAGGGATTTCCAAAATTTTGACCTGGGACCAATTGGGATTTTTAAAAATTGTCCCCCGCGCCCTAGAGGGGGCCTTGAAACTGGAAAAATCATATCTTTGGAATGATTAGACGTAGAGACTTGAAACTGGGCGCATTGTAAATATGGTTAGAAAATATGTTTGGCATGTTCAAGGGTTTTCCGTAATTTGGACCGGGGGGCCGACCGGGGGTCCATAGACCCAACATGATTTTTTAAAAAAAATTTTTTTTTTTTTTTCAAATTATTTAGCGCTCAGACATGATCTATCAGATTTTGACACGAGACCCAATGGAGTCCTTGAAACCGGAAAGACAATAATTTTTTAAAAGGATGAGAGGGAGAGACTTGAAACTGGGCACATTTGAAAGATTGTAATAAAACATTTCTGGCCCGTTTAAGGGATTTCCGAAATTTGGTCCTGGGACTCATAGATGAACGCAGACTAGATTTTTTGAGCAATTTTTTTTTTTTTTTTTTTTTGTTTTTCAGGTGAGCACTCAGACGGGATTAGAAAAATTTTTTTCACCCAGGGCCTAATGGGGGCCCCCTCAAACTGGAAAAACAATATCTTTGGAGTGAAAAAACGTAGATACTGTAAATTGGGTACTTTTAAAATGTGGTTAGAAAATATTTTTGGAGTGTTAAAGGGATTTCCAAAATTTGGACATTAATGTCATTGGTGAGCCAGATACATATTTTTTGACAATTTAAAATACTAAAAAGAATAGAACTTGGGACTTATCATAAGGCTCATTTGAAAGACGAATAAAAATGATTTTTAATTGTTGAAGGGGTTTCTGATATTTGAACCTTTGGTCCAGCGCGGCATACAAAACCAAAATTTTAATAATGGTTAAAAATCTTTTTTTTTTTTTTACCGTTGTTTTTTCTGTATATTCAAAGTATATAAATGATCAGTTAGTCAAGATTTGGATATAAGAATACCCAGAAACTTAATATTGGGCGCATTTAAAAGATGGTTAAAAAATATTTTCGTGATCGAAGGGTATCTGATAATCTGTTTTGGTTCAATATTTTGCTTGGCGACTATGTTAATTAATCGTATGCTGGGTGGACTTGACAACATCGGCTCTTATTTTACCACTTAAGAATTTATTTAGTTGACAAGTAGAAAGAAAAAAGCAAAAAAAACATAAAACAAAAAAAAGAAAAAAAGCGAGCTAGGCCGCGGGTACTAGCTAGTCTATCTATAAAAATGATTTAAAACATTCCACTATGGGCGATTTTTCATAATGGGCGGCATAAAGTCATAAAATTTATGGTGAAATATTAAGGAAATGTTTTTTTTTATTAATAGTAAACACTTCAGTTAGCTGAAAAACAATTTTTTTTTATCGGGTGGCAACTCTCTTTTTGTGGCAGCCCTTCAAAACCAGCTGATCTGTTGAAGCTCGCAATTATATAAATTGGCGCGAAAAATTTCATGCTGTTGAAAGTGCTTAAATTATTATTGGTTTCGTTTAAATTAATAAGTGTAATATGGATAGCAAAGCTCAAGGTATTTAGAATCTTTTATTTACGATAAATGTGTATAAATGTTCGTGGTGTTTTTAATGTCCGGTGTTATTGTTGATTGTATTTTTAGCAAAAATCTAACAATTTTAATTGTGTTCCGTGGAGTATTTCTTGAAAAGTGCATATCAAAACATGCAACTAAAAATGGCAAGTTACTAACGAATGTGTCTAGTTTATTGTAGTAATCATTTTTTTTTGCTCCTTTTTGTTCCTTTTAAAAAAAATTGCACTTGAAGTTTCCTTTACGTTCAACAACAACACGCTTGTTGATATTTGGAACAACAACAATCGCAATGCTGATGCTGTCACAGCGTACATAATGGAAGAAATAAATGAAGATAATTTGAACAAATCAAACATACAGCAAATTAAGGCAAAAGTGACTAATTTTGAATATTATATAAAACGATACTTGCGCAAATACAATCGAAATCTTGAGCGATTCAAGTCAATTCACACAGAATGGTTTGCAAAATGTATGGAAATAAAAATTGATGTGGAGGATACTGCTAAGCCATCACCATCGAAGATGGGTCGTCCAAAAGTAGGGGATGCCGGGGCCCGGGCCTAGACTACGAAGGCAAATGGCATCAGAAGTTGCCGTTCAAAATGATTGCTCTACTGCCTTTACTTTTGCATGCCGCCTCTGCGTCTGCCCGTAAAAGTAATGAAAATAAAGTGGTTGGCGTATTGCGAATTGTAATCCCGAAATAACAAATCAAGCGAGACCAGATCGCATTTCTAATATTGAAGCATTAGCTTTTTTATTGGAGAATAATTTCACAAAGCAGCAATATATCAGTTTTACACAACTCTACAAGGCGCACGGCTGCAATATATGTCCGGGTACGACTTAATAAGATCTACAAAATTGCAATGCAGACCGTCAGGAATTAGTATTTCCGAAACTGTGGCAAAGGTTTCTCTGCAGGATTTGCTAAACCACACAGCTGAACGAATATTGACCTTACAAAATGATGTTTTAGAGAAAATGGAAAATATAACGGACTGCACCCTTATTATTAGCTATGGGTTTGATGGATCGACGGGTCAAAGTTCATATAAACAAAAATTTGATTCAGATGAACCTGATTTCTTAGATCAATCGCTGTTCGTATCCACTGTCATACCAATACGCCTAATTGATTCTTTAAATCGCGTAATATGGTTAAATAGAAGCCCACAGTCAGTAAGGTTTGCAGGCCTTTAAAAAATTGAATACGCGAAAGAGAGCTCCGCAAAAATCTTAGGCGAAAAAGAAAATTTAGATATGCAAGTAGCGAAATTGGAAAAGTTCAAATGGCAACCTAAAAATATTTCTGTGGATTTTAAAACATATATGTCATTAATTGATGGAAGGTATTAAACGTCATAACTGGTACAAAATCCAATCAATGTTGCCCAATCTGTGCCGTAAATCCCAAAAAGACTTATCGAAATCACAGATTTTAATTCTGAAACACATTTCGACCTCAGCCTGGCTCTTTAAAATACGGCGTAAGTCCATTACATGCATGGATTCGATTTATGGAATTCATCTTGAATATATCGTACCGTATGGATATAAAGACCTGGCACATCAAAGGCGATGATAAAAATAAAATGATGATAAGAAAGAAGGAAATTCAGCAAACAGTATGGAAGGTAATGGGTTTGCATATTAGCATACCGAAAACAGAACGGAAGTGGTAACAGCAATGATGGTAACACGGCGAGACGAATCTTTGCAAATACAAAACTGTTTGCATTCATAACATTGTTTGATGAGGTCATTTTGAATAATTTTTACTATATATTAATAGCAGTATCGTGTGAATTCTCAATCAGCCCAAAAAGTACCGAAAATTTTGTAAAGACACTTTTAATCTATATATGAAAACATATCCGTGGTACCCAATGTCTCCAACTGTACATAAAATATTAGTTCACGGAGCAGACATTATAAATTTGTGTATAGTTCCAGTTGGATGTTTGGGTGAAAATGCATCAGAAGCTCGAAACAAATATTATAAAATGGACCGACGTTCTCATGCCAGAAAAATTCTAGATTAAGTAATATGGCTGACGTTTTTAATAGAGCCATGGAATCATCTGATCCATTAATATCAAGCTACTATATAAATAAGAGGCTGCAAAATTTGAAAAAGAAACCGCTTCCAATAGAAGTTATAAACCTTTTAGAGAATCCAACATCAGAGCTGTGAGTTCATACAATTTTTTAAATGATGAAGACACCGAATCAGACAACGAAAGCGATGACAAACATGAGAATTCTTTTGTTTTGGATGAAGAAGATTATTAACTTTTTTTTTTTTTAAGTTTGGAATATTGTTAAAACATGGTAAAATATTATTTTTTCTATTTTTATGCTTTGCTTTATAATAAAAATTGAAATTTTTGTTACAAGTGCGGAGTTATAAAGGGGCGGAAAATAAAGGCGTGGTCAAATTGACTAAAAAAATCCGATATCAAACTAAAATATTAGTAACCCTTAAAAAAAAAAAAAAAATTAAGCTCCTAGCTCTATGTGTGGACTTTTTATGCCGCCAAAATCAACTAATCGCC
>JAEIFJ010001042.1:0-39907 GCA_018903435.1 Leucophenga varia
GTATATTCCGTTTGTCGGAAAGTTTGTAACGCATTAAAGGAGGCATCGTAGACCCTATAAAGAATATATATTATTGATCAGCTTGATGAGACGAGTTGATTTGGCCATGTCCGTCTGTCTGTCCGTCTGTCTCGTGTTGCTGCGCGATTTACTCGCTCAGTTTTAAAGATATTGGGCTGAAATTTTAAATTTAAGCTTTTCTAGGTCATATGTAGTTTCTATGTTAAAATCAATTGCCACGCCCACTTTTAGGTATAGCTCCCATTGAGTACAACATTTTTTCAAGTTCTTATATGAAAAAATGTATTTATAAAGCAAAATGGTTCAAATATGGTTAAAATCGTTTCTTATACCATGCCAAATCTTCAGTTTAAAATTGGTCCAAATCGGACCGTGAATTCCTAAATTTTTTAAAAGTATATTTAATTTCTTTAGTATTTTGAAATTAAATTTAATACAAATGCTGCACACGAAGGTCTATCAACGTCAAATGATGTGTAACAGGTATATAGTATAAACTTCGGTCCAACCGAAGTTAACTTTTTTTCTTGTTTTTTTTTTAATTTTGGGAAAACATTTTTATTTTAATTTTGAAAGATTCGACTTAAAAAACATTTTCTACCACTAATCCCTATTTTTTCAAACCGATATAAGTACTTTTATAATTTTTCAGTTACCACTCGATCAGTTATTCCCAACAGGAGTTTACCGGTCTTACCCCGTAAACAGCAAAGAGTAGTGATGAGAACGAAGCCGATCTACAGTCTTGCTCACACAATAAGCTTTATCTCATTCATTTATGTTTGGAGCCTCTCATGTAAGATATATTCGCTTATTAAATGTATCATAAATTTACAATAGTTATAGCACCCATTTTTTCCCATTTTCTCAAGAAGAGTTGTCACGTTCAGTTAACTCAGTTTATTACCGAGTGTAACTGGGACCCTGAAAGGAGTTATACACTATTTTTTTTTGATCACACCTACCTCATTTTGTTTAAAGGCTTTTTATCACTTACAGATTTACCTCAAATGTATTATTGTTTAAAAAATATTTCTGATGTGTTTCTGTGTTTTTTGGAATATTGGACATTAGACCTAATGGGGCGACACGAAAAAATTTTTTACCTACTTTTTTTGTAAATTTTTTTTTTTAATATTAATTTTAGTATATAGGTGAAAACATAGACGATATTTTTTAAAAATGCTAATCTGGCGCCTAATGGGGTCTTGAAACCGGAAAAGCCATATCCTTGAAATGAGTAGTCTCTAGGGACTTGATACTAGACGCATTTAAAAGATGGTTCAAAAATATATTTGACGTGTTCAGTGGGGATTCCGAAATTAGAAACTGAGGCCAAATTTGGAAACCCAAGTTTTTACCAAAGTTTTTTTTATTAAATTTCAAATTGAGAGGGGAAGCGAAGCATTCCAGGTTCAGCTAGTTATTTTATAATTTTACAATGATTAGAAACTTTCATAAGAGTAAAAAAAGAATATAAATAAATTGTATACATGACCTTGAGTAAATGCGTTATTTAAAATCTGGAAAACTTTTATTCATTCGAAATTTATATATGTCTTTCTGGAATAACTTTTAAAACAATGAAACCAATTATTTATTATTAAGCTCTCGTATTAGATATTTTATTTAATTAAATGCACAACCTTGATTTGTATTTATGTGTGTTTATATGTATGTATACTCTTGTAAAGCACTGTTGCATCTCTTGTTACAAAACCATAAAATTATGCAATAATTTTAATTTTGTGCAGCTGCAAACTGCGTGTACTACACGCACTTAACCATATACACATGTATATACACACACACACACACACACACACGGGCAGTTGGTGCAATACAATACCACAAAACAAAAACAATAAGTGCAGCAGCAAGTGAAATGCGAGTTATTCGTAAATGTACAATAAGACCGACCACAAAATGCTCATCGGCTTCATTATTGTCAACAGATTCATTTGCAGTTGTTGTCATTGTTGATTATGTTGTTTTTATTGTTCTTCTTGTTTTTGTTGTTGTTCTTGTTTTTGTTGAAATTTTCAAATTACGAAATACAATTACCAAACTAACCGAAAATGCCACAATGCACATTAACAGAGGAAAAGCAAAGTTATGCAGATAGATAGTACAGTCGAACTTCCCTATAATGAATCTTGACGGGACCAGAAAATCACTTCATTATATAGAAACTTCATTATACAGAAATTATATTTTTTCCCCACTTTTTATTTAAAATAATTAGGCATATTAATTTGGGTTACACTTTTTCATTTTTCTTCCACATCAAAACCTTGTAATACCAAATAACAACACCATTATATAAAAATTATATTTTTTACATTTTTATTTAAAATAATCAGGTATTTTAGTTTGGATTACACTCTTCCATTTCTCTTCCTCAACGAAACCTTCTAATATATTAAGAGATTTAAATACATTAGTCGGCACGTTACTCTTCATCTCCACAAAAGTTCGAAGTACATCTATTGATGAAGAAACGTGCTCCAATGTAGGTATCGTCTTATTGACTTCAGCCAATTCTTCACCGGCCGGTTCTTCTTCATCGTTATCTGACTCTATAAATGTAAAATTAATGTACATCACACATTTGTTTGGCATTAGGGATTAAAATATGTATGTATGCACACAAAACTAATAAATAAATATGTATGCACCTGCCATAGCCGAAACTCCACGAGTTTCCAGAACACTGATGAGAATATCCTCATCGGATGGGATGCCTGTGGTCTGCACATCAATATCAACATTGACATAATCTTCAAATGATGCATCAACGTTCGTTACTTTCGTAAATGAAGCGTGTAGAGCAGCCAAATCAGCTAACGGAATAAAGTCTTCCTCATCCCAATGAGTCCGCACGCCATCTTTCGAAAATCCTGCCTTTCTGAAACAATTCGCAATTGTTTCTGGTTTTACAAAGGCATTCCACACTGTGCTTAAATTTCGAATAGCTTGAAGCAAATCTATGGCCAAAACAGGTTTGTTCTCTCTTCCATTTGTGACAATATGTTCATCAAAATTCGTTTTCTGTAAAGTTGTTTTATGTTGTAGATGATGCCTTGGTCCATTGGTTGAAGTAAGGACGTCATGTTCGGAGGAAAATACGCAAGCTCAATATTTTGCAGTTTATCTTTTGCCTCCTTAGGATGCGCAGTGCAATTATCAATAAAAAGTAAAACCTTCCTTTTCTGAGAACCAAATTTTTTGTCCAGCTCTAAAAGCCACTTTGTAAAAATGTCACCTGTCATCCACGCCTTTTTGTTGGACTGATAATCTACATCTAGAGATCTTATTCCTTTAAAACATCTAGGATTTTTGGCCTTTCCTATAACAAGCAGTTTCAGTTTCTCCAAACCAGTCATATTGCTTGCTACTAGGACAGTTATTCTCTCTTTGCTCTGTTTTCCACCAAAGCATTTCTCAGTTTTAAATGTTAGTGTTTTGTTTGGCAAACATTTAAAAAAACAAACCAGTCTCATCGGCATTAAAGATGTCATTTTGATCATATTTTTGTATCAATCTCGGTAAAACATTTACTATCCATTCCTCCCCGATCTCTTACGTTGGCGTCAGCACTTTCCCCACATAAGGTTTTTGCTACAATACCATGCCGTTTTTTGAATTTGTCTAACCATCCTGTGCTAGCTTCAAAATCTTCGTGTCCCAATGCATCAGCGAACTCTTTGGCTTTTTGCTTCATTAATGGCCCAGATATAGGAAGATTCTTACCACGTGCGGCAGTTACCCATTTGAGCATTGCTTCATCAATATCCTCAAAAAGGCAGGTTCGAAGCCTTTTGCGTTTAGTGCTCAATTGCTCGTCTTCTAAATTTTTAGAATCACAGCCTTGTTTTTTAAAAATATTTGATAATGTGCTGGGAAGAATTCCAAACTGCCTAGCCACATTTTTTTTTTTTAATCCTTCTTCAACTTTATTAATAATTAATAATTTTTTTTTCAAGAGAAATGCTACTTCGCTGCGTCATTTTCGATCACTGAACACCGGCAACTGATGTCAAAATTGTTATTGTTCTTTTTTTTTTGTTCTTATTTTCCACTTTTGGGAATCCCCTCATTATATGTGACATTTTTCTCGGTACACAGAGTTGTTTGCGTAACAGAAAATTGTTTGAAAAATTCATTATATGGAGACAAAATCGCATGTGAGTCAAATATTACACCTGCAAAATTGCTTCATTGTATAGAAAAATTCATTGTATGGAAATTCATTATAAGGAGATCAAAAACAATGAAATTGGAACTGAAAAAGCTGTGTATTTGAAATCAATTCATAATAGGGAGAGCTTCATTGTATAGAAGTTCACTATAGAGAAGTTCGACTGTATATGTATTAGACAAGACAACCACAAAGATGACATACAAAATGGCGCCATAACTGTATTTACTCGCCATCTAAAGTATAGCTGTATGCAGCTTATCGTCACAAATACTCCGAAATATATTTGAATTGCAAATTATGGACTTAAAATGCAGAAAGTTCAGCATTTGCCATCTTGTATCAAAACCTTTCAATTGCTTTTAAGTTGTTTAAATTATTGAAAGCAAGCAAAGTAGCTTTTAAACTTCAATCAAATTTACAGGCAACTAATACAAGAGAGCATATTATGTAATTTATTAAAGATTATTTATTAAGTTTATATACAAATGTATCTTTTAAAGCGTTAAATTTTAGGTTAAAATGGCAAGCAGCGAAGAATTATTAATTATTGCTTTTTTTGCTGCATGTAAGTTAAATTTATATTTTATGCATTTTTTTCTTTAATTTTGGCTAATAGGACGTATCATCATTCTAACTGATTTATAAGAATATTTTATGCCACGAAATGTACGCCAGATTAAGCCATTTTGTGCTTCATTAACACCGCCATTCACATAAAGCCCATTCAAATTGCTGCAAACAAATGAAAAATTCAAAAAAAATATTACAAAATTTTACAAAATGTTGTAATCCATTTACCAATAATGACACGAGTTATACCACCAGGCACCACTATAGACAGTTGCACAATTTCCAGCTAATTTGTCATTATCACGATCGTATGTCGAAAAATTCTGTGTTTTATGATATGACAAAGCATCACCAGCATCGCCACTATATGTGCCCAATTCTTTTTAAAGCATAACTTTTACCTTCTCTATCGATAACAAATCGATCATATTTTGCATATGCAATCTTTTTATCGAAATCCTCCAGTTCCACAAGTAATTCATAATGTTCAAATGTAGTCAGTAAATGTAATTTTTCAAGACCAATAAAAAACTCGCCCTCTAATTTACCAAATCCACTGCGATATTCGGACCATGGACGATAAAAATCAGTGCTACCATCGAAACGTCGCTGTATTACAAGCCAGCCACCATTTTCTATTTGCGTTTCACACATCACTAGAAAAGAATCGATACTTGCCAATGGCAGCTCAATTCTATAGATGCCACTTTTTGTCACTGATGCATCTTTGCAGCTTTTCGGTAATTTAATTTCGTTAGCTTCGCTATTTTTCGATGTGTTTTGTAGTTGTAAACTAGCAATTTTATTTGTGGAATTCTTAAATAGCTGATTTAAGTAGTTTTTAAACGGTTGCACATCTTGCCAAAGTGTATTTAAACTTGAAATTGATGTTAATAGTATATTAGTTTAAACAAGATATTAGCTCCAATTTCTATATTACCAAATAAATTGCATACCTTTGAGATATATTTTCTGTATGCTCAGCAAGCATAGAACAGTTTTTCAATTCATTTTCTTCACTAAAAAACATTGATTATATTTTTTTATAATCAAAATTATATATTTTTATTTTATTAAATTTTTTTTGTTCTTTACCGTAAATTAAGGTTCTCCAATTTCAAACGTGTATTTTCTGTTTGCAACTCCAAAACACTTAATTCTAGTTTTAAAATTTTCTTTTCAACTTCTGCATCCTGACCAGTTGTTTCGCTACTATTTGTGACGTAGGCAAATGCTGTGAACAGCACAAAATATATTAAAATTCTTATTTTCATAATCCAATTCCAAACTTTTTAACAATAATACGCGTACGACTACAAAAATGAACTGATTCGCAATCATTCATTTATGCGCTCTGATTCTAAATCTTATCTCTTCTCGTATAGCGAATATGTCAAAAGTCAATTAATTTTAATCTTTACGAAAAAAATTCAAAAATCGAATTTCTAGTGCACACAAGATTTGATACTCTTCACTTA
The DNA here is from genome assembly GCA_018903435.1 of Leucophenga varia. Taxonomy (NCBI): domain Eukaryota; kingdom Metazoa; phylum Arthropoda; class Insecta; order Diptera; family Drosophilidae; genus Leucophenga; species Leucophenga varia. The sequence goes on from JAEIFJ010001042.1 coordinate 6,274, forward strand.
AATGTATCGATTTTACACAAATTAGTAATTTATTTCGATGTGGAATTTATAAGAATTAAATAAAGGATTGCGAACCGGGTTTGAATCGAAGCACAGCGTTTTAAAAGATTGCTTCGAACAAGCTCCTCCGAAAGAAAGTAGTTCGCCGGTTCGAGCGATATTTATACCCGCCACTCATAGTGTGAAGGGTATTATAAGTTTGTCGAAAAGTATGTGACGCATTAAAGGAATCATTGGAGATTCCATAAAGTGTATATATATTCTTGATCAGCTCGATGAGATGAATCGATCTAGCCATGTCCGCCCGTCTGTCTATCTGTCCGTCTGTCTGTTGCGAGGTGATTCATTTGCTCAGTTTTAAAGATATTGAGCTGAAACTCGAAACTTAAGCTTTTCTCAGTCTTAGGTAGTTTGTATGTCAAATTCAGATTGCCACGCCTACTCTGAGGTATAGCCCCCATGCAAATTTACCGCCCATTTTCGAATTTTTGTATGAAAAAGGTATTATTTGTGAATGTATTCACTTCAAATTAGGTAAAATCACATCTAATACCATCCTATGCACACACCACCGATATGGTACGGATCGGGCCATTATTACGTATAGCCCCATAAAAACTTTATTACCCCACCCATCCCATCTCGAAGTTCTATATAAGCCACGGATGATCACAAATAAACACTTTAAAGATTCGTGTGACAGGTATATAAGCTTCGGTTCCGATGATAACGTTTGCCTTGTTTGTAATGCCGTCTGTAATGCTGTCTGCCGTATGAAAACGATTATCTCGAAGATTATATTTGAAACTTAGACTCTCCTGAGTCGTCAAGTGGGCACTTACAAACGGGTTTTCCCTAGTCCCATTTTAAGGTATACTCCATACAAAACGACCCCAAAATTTTGAGTTTTTGCATAAAAACTACTATGTTTCTTATTCTTGGAACTCTAAATATAGAACAAATTAGACGTATGATAGTCCCAAAGAAATATCCTAATATGGATAGGACCAAAAATATTTTAGGTATAGCCCCCATACAAATTGACCCCATTTTTTTTTTCGAGTTTTTCTATGAAAATCCTATACAATAATGTACGGTACTAAGATAAGACTTAACTTTTGGTACATTAGGATTTGGTACAGAATATCTTGCAGTCGAGCATACTCGATTTCACCCAAAATACGCAATTGAACCACATAAACCGAATAGAACCGCGGTTCGACACTGACTAAAAACCGGTTTGTGAACCGAACCAGCGGTTTAAGTTCATTATGAACCGAACTACTGTCAAGTTTAATGTGGTTTTCAACACTACTTTACAACATTTAAATTTAATAATTTGTTTTTATTAATTTTTCAGCACACAATTGCCTGTTTAGGCTGTATACTTTGGGATTGGCCCCTAAGTAAATGGAAATCGATATTTAGAATAGTAAAAAGAACAAGACGCAGATTTGTATAAAAATTTACAAGCAATATCGAATAACTTTTTGAACTAGAACCACTCACTCTATAAAATATAATTATATATTTAAAAACCAAAAAGATGTAAATGTTTATCATATGGTAGGTGTATATGATTTATATAGCTTATTGCCTACACCAATAACAATGGCATTAAGAGCTGCAGATAATATGCAGTAAAAGTAAAGTAAAAGCAACTCAAGTCAATCTTGAAACGAGAGAAGTATTGAGAACTGGTCGCACTTCAAGTGTTGTAATTTTATTAAAAAACTTGCCAAGAGGCACTCAACACGAGCCAACAATATGAGCAGAAGAGCAGCAGTTGAGATGATGATGATGATGACGATGACAAACGACTGCAAACCTGAAGCTTAAGTGCTAAAATGCATGCAAAAGTAGAGTGCGTACATTTAATGCAACCCGATGTAACCACAAATGCTGCTGCTGCAGAAAACACCCTATACCAAAATACTTTACTCGATTTGAACATGGAAAAAAACCATGTTAACATGACACGTAACGAAAAATGATGATGTTGCACAGCACATAAAGTTGCATGCATCATGCCAGTTTTTCAGTACAAAAAAAAAAAAAAAACAACCACAAGAGAGAACATCAGCAACAGAAGTTGAAAATAAAGAATAAAGTCAATGCAAAATTGAAACAAATTGAAAATGCAATTTGAGTCAAAAGTTTTTCATGCGCATTAAAAAATCAAAATGTAGCGAATGCATACAAAATTTTCATCATCACTGTTGCCACCATCAGACATTTGGGAATTTGTTGCATTACTCTACTCAGTAAGAAAGTAAGTAACAGATACAAAATTGTATTCTTGTTTTACTATAAGTGTTATTTGCAATCTGCTACTAAGTAAAAGTATCCAAAATGCGACAGCAAAAGCAACGTAAGCTGACGTTGAAGGTTCTTATTTGTGTGTTTTGTACGAAAAAAAAGTAAATCAAGAACAAACGGAAGCCCATACAAAAGAGCGTAAGAAAGAGAGAGATGGAATGGTGATATTCACTCAAGCACCAAAATACAAACATGACAAAATTGTCGACAAAGTAAAAAGAAAAATAAAAAAAAAACAAATAACGAAACAAAGCATTTCCTTTATAGTTTTTTTTTTTTTTTATTTTGTAGCCTTACTCATTTAGGCATAAAATAGCATAAAAAGGATAAAGCGTACGAGGGTTAGTTCAAAAATTAACCATAAATAAACCATTTTTATTAAAAAAAAACTCAAAATTTTTTATGGGTGCTAAGCCTAAAATTGAGCGTGGCATTAACTGCTAAGGGCTGAGAACTTCATCTCAATATCTTGAAAACTGAGCGAATGTAACGTATAAATACAGACAGACGGACATGGCTAGATTGCAGTGCAACCAAAATATGTTGGGGCTAGTAGAAAACATGATTAAAATAAAATACCTATTTTGAGGCTGTTATGAAAAATATAAAAAAGTACTAAAAATACAATTTTTTTGTTTGTTTTTTGAGTGCAGTGGAACCAAAATGTGGGGCTAGCATAAAAGCAAACAAAAAAGAAAAACATTTTTGTATAGAAAAATAAGACTTCAATGTTACCTTTCAAATGAAACCGGTTTGGGACTCATCGGTTGGATGGTTTCAACGTCCATAACGGACATAGAAACGTTTTTATTTGCGCCGAACTTAATCTGATTTAGAGAATGTCAGAGTAATTGGTGGAATAAATATAAATTTTAGAAGCAGTTCAAGTTTACTAATATTTATGCGTGCTTTATAATATTTCTGAGTTCTTCTTTAAAGCTTAACAAACTTTATAATACAAAAACTTTTCGTACCACCCTATTTATTTTACTCTAGTGAAGGCCAAAACTTTTGCTACGCTGCGTAGGCGTGCATGGTATTATTATTTGGTTCCTCTACACTACTCATCTTCGCTACCAAACTCAAACCGGAAACATCAGACTGTAAATCCCAAATGGGCTTCTTGTTTTTTTTAGTAGCTCAAGGCATTTTCTGCTTTATACAAGCTGATTTTCATAAACTTGTACGAATATTTTATAAATATTTGCAAGTAAATTTTCACACAGACAAAAGCTATGTGCAATATTTGTCTTTACCCAGACTGCAAAAAATAAGTTGAATGCCCTTATTTTGTGCTAGTTAAATGTTTTTTTTTTTGCGAAAACTTTTATTTTATCAGATAAACTTTCAAAATAAAATATATTCTGTTAAATGCTTTTAACATAGAAAAATATATACAATTGCAACTTTTACAAACAATAATGATCAGGCAACGTGGCGTATACGCGTTGTTTGATGTATATAACTGAACCCACGCTGTCAAACGTGTCAAGCCATTAAACAACATGTTTTCAATTCCCATATATTTTTTTTATTTACTTTTTTTGTATATACACGTAACGCTTTCATACACCACCATTGCTTGACAAATGTGCTTATCGTGGGGTATGTGTGTTTTTATTTCTGTTCATTGCACAGTTTGAGGCTATAAAAGTGCTAAGGCAACACATAATTATTATGTTTATGTGTCTGTGTTGTATAAAAATGTTTGCTGGAAGTACTTGTAAATATCATATACCGCCTACTACCCGCATCTGTTAGCTTAACGTAGGTGCTTATAGATTTTTGCAATTTTATGTGCCATACGCTGACTTACGTGGGAATACTTTGCTGTTGTCGATATTTTATACATACTATATATAAGGGGAAAGGTATATAGGGCGATTAATTTAAAAAAAATATCTTAAAGCATGCCTTTACGTTTAATACAAATAAAATATATATAAACTGACCTATGACTAGTTACCTGTAGTTATCTATACGAATATAAAATAGTAAAAATTTGTATATGTCCGCCATTTATGTTGAAACCGCCCAACCGATGAGCCCAAAACCGGTTACATTTGAAAGTAAACCATGCAAGTTAATTGAAATTCCACTAAAACAATGCCTTATGCATATTCAGTTCTTTCAAGGAGTCGTTTTTTTACGGAAGAGCAGTAGAAATGATTTTACCCAGATTGGAGTGAATATATTTATAAATAAGAACTATTTTCATACAAAAAGTCAAGAACGGGCGGTATATTTGTATGCGGAATACATCTAGAAATGGGCGTGGCATCTTGCTTTTGATATTGGATGTCTTTAGAAGTGTTTTTACATAATCTGCAGCAAATACATTCAAAAATAATAACAACTTTCATACAAAAAATCAAAAAAGGTGTTAAGTTTGTATGGGAGCTATATCTAAAAATGGGCATGGCACCTTGGTTCTGACATACAAACTGCCTAGGAACAAAAAAAGCTTTAGTTTCAAATTTCAGGTCAATATCTCTAACATTTTCCGAGAAAAACGCATTGCAATAGACGGACGGACACACTGACGGACATGGCTGCTGATCAGATCGGAGCTGATCAAGATTATATATATAATTTATAGGGTCTACGACGTTACAAACTTTTAGACAAACTTAATATACCCGTTTACACTATGTGTGTCGGGTATAAAAACTCATTTATTTTTAATGCTCGTAATTGAAAAAAAAAAATCATTTATATTAATTTCTTGATTCAAAGATATTACAACTTGATATACAATATTATTTTCATTTATTTTTTTTAAAAAAAAAATTATGCACTTTTATTTCAAAATCTTTAAAAACAAAACAAATTAATTGTTTCAATACAAATTAGTACAATTAAGTTACGCCACAAAGTATGCAACATTTTATATTCAATTAACATTTATGCAATCGAGTGTCCATAAATGCAATATTTTCTCAACTAACTGAACAAAAAAAAGAAAAACAAAAGATTTACCACAAAAAAAAAATTCAATTTCCTTAACATTTCTATTTCAACATTTTGCTTATTTCTCCACATAAGTTTTTTATTTTTTTTTTTTTTCATTTTTCATCTTCAGCATATAAAGCACTTGTTTAAGCTCAAGTATTACCATTATTATTGCAAATACATATTCAAAAGCATTGTTAAGACGACAAAAAAACAAACTACTTACTACTAGTATACATGTACTTGACTAATACATTGACAAAGTACTCATATATGGTTCACAAATATTGAGTAAAAAAAAAAAACCCCATTCAAGGAAAACCACATAAATGTACTTCCGTAGATTGTTTGTTCGTATTTTTGCTCTAGTCTAGTCCCAACCTACCTCTACCTTAAAATATTTTACCTGGTTTTATATGGAAATCGCGTGCAGCAAATCGAGCTTTTTTGTTTTCTAACATACATTGTTATTTTATAGGTTTTTATTTATTTTCTTTTTTCCGAGAACTTTTGTTTTTTGTTGCGCTTTTTGCGTGTTAGTTGCTAGAGAAATGTTTTTTTTTTTCTATGTGGAAAAATGGGTTAGTAAGATTTTATTTTTGTATTTGCGTTTTTATTTGCAAATGAATTTAGCAATAAAAATTTATTCAAGTAAAATGTGTTGAATGAAATTGTCGAAATTTCTTTCATCTAAATTAATTTCTTTGTTGATAAAGTTGTAAAATGCAAAGGAAGAAATTTGTTTACTGAAATACTTTGAAAGTTCGAATAATTTATATATCATAAAAAAATTTAATATCATTGAAAAAAATAGTTATACCAATATTTTCTAATACACAAAATAAGCTGTATTTGAACGATCAGATAGCATACTAGAATCTTTCTTTATTGCTTTGATTTATGGTCTGCTGTTAGACGGGAAAGCTCAAATAAAAATGGGTACAGGTACAGGGATACGTTGATACAACTAATGGGTGATTTTTAAGCGTAGTTTTTTATTTTTGTGAAAATCGAGTAAATCACTGAAATTTGCATCATAATTTATTTTGGAATCGATAATCGTGTGTAAGTCTTTCCATGATAAAGTAGCAGAGTGTACTGACAACTTTTACTTTGACAGATAAACTTAACTTGTAAAAAAACCCCTTAATATAGTCGATTCCCGATATGTGAATACTTCTAGTATCGATAGCCATATTCAATAAGTATCGATATAATCAAAGCTCTCTTTCGATGCCAAAAGTACACGTCTGTATAAAAATTCAAACAAGATGATGACATGAGCTTCGGGCTTTTCGATTAAACCTGCTAATATGGCACAAATTGCAGCAATTAAATTCAAAGTTTTTCAAGTTTAGGTTTGAGTATAATTATCGATGCACTCAGTTAGGTACACTCAGGTACCAACACATCTCTAGATGCATGTTTTAATACTCTGCAGCATAAAAAAAAAAAATTAGATACTAAACCAAGCCACGGCGCTAGTGCTAGTTTAATGTACATCATTAAGCTATACCTTTCCGCACCTCTCTTTCTATTGTTTCACAAATCGATAAAAGGAAATGTTACCAATTTTCAACATATGTGTATGCTACATAAAATTGCGTAATTTTCAACAAACATTTGCACACCATTTATCATCGACGAAACAGAGGAAATTAAAATGCTCTTATACAATTGCACCGTAACGAACCACACACAAGCGATTCGTAGAGCAAATCAGTTAGAAAAATGCTGGTAAAACCCGCACGAAAACGAACAGCTCTGTGTGCAACAAATGCCATAACAAACAGCTAATGATACATACAACTACATACACAATGCACGCAAAAAAGGATGCACAATACATGTACATATACTGCAAAAAAATTGTACTAAATGCATTCACCGTTGTATGCCAAACAATACAGTCGCCGCGATGCTACTGAAAAATGGTTCGCTATTTTACTACATCATTTTATGCTTAATTTTCAATTACCTCACAAGCTACACATGACGCGAACTATGCAAACTGCAACTCAGATACAAAATAAGCAACTCATAGATACTTTTTTTTCCCTTTTTACATTACGCTTTGTTTTTATGCACATTTTATTTAATTTTCTGCACATTTAGTTTGAACTCATTCAAATCAAATTAAGCAGAGAGGCAAAAGTATCTACAAAAAAATAACAAAATTGATTGAAATAGTTTCAATTTCAAATTCAATTTCCTAGTTTACAGCTGTTGCTGCTGTTGATGCTGCCGCTGCTGCTGATGATGATGTTGCAGCATCCTTGTCGTTGCTTTTTATGGCCACTGTCATTTAATAGTCATTGTCGCCGCCATTTTGAGGTGAATATTTTTTCCTAGTAGCACTACATGTATCTGTGTGTTGGTAAATATTTGCTCTGGTTTTATGCGCCAGTTGACTCTATACGTTTTTTTTTTTTTTTTTTTTTTTTTTTGTTTTTTTATTTTAGCTATATTATCTTTTATTTGCTCATTTATATTCTCATAAACAGATTTAATTAATTTTTTATAGCGCTTACATTTCATAAATTGATTATGCATTTTATTTAATTTATTTTCCGCCATATTGTATCGAAAATTTTTGCAATTTTGTGGTGATTAAACGCTTAATTATATTTATTGATGTGGTAAATTTCGAATTACTTAAATTGATTTTGCACTTGGGCATTTACATGAATTGTTGATTTATTTTTGTTTAATGAATTCGAAATGAAAAAATTAAATAAAAAAAAATTAAATTATATAAAAATTTAAGATTTAAATGGAAAAATAAATTCGAAAGCTTTGCGTTTATATCCCATTGGCATTACTGTGACTATTCGAGCTAACCAAACAACAATGTACATATTTGAACCATAACTAACTATTTTACTATTTCGAAAGTTTCAAAACCAAGCACTTGGGACTTGTTGAACAATATTTTGTTTCCAAGAGATAAAAGTTTTACAGCATTTCACAGCAAAGAGTGCTAAAAAATGTGCGAAAAATAAATAGAATGCCACTTGATATGCAAAAATAAATAACAATTTTTGTGTACAAAGCAAATAAATACAAATTTCATACATGTTATTCTTTTGTGATTTTGTACAAATTACATTTATTGTTAAATTTTTTTTTGTGGATTGTCTTTTATTTCGAATATAAAAACAAGGAAAAACATTAACTTTGACAGCACTGAAGCTTAAATACCCGTCACATGAACATTTGAATATTTTATATGTTCATCACTGGCGCAGATAGAACCGAGATGTGATGTGTGAGGGTCAATGGTCTGATAGAGAGATAGGAATGGGCCGTAGGGCCGAAAGAACATTTTTTTTTTTCTATTAAAAGCACAGTCTGTTTTTATAAACTGTATAAAAAGTTATGTTTTAATAAATACTTTTTGACCATTTACTAAATTTCACAATAGACTTTTAGGTTAATGCCTTACCAATCCCTTTTGAACGTCAATACATTCATTAATAAAAACATTTTTCATAGAAAAACTCAAAACCTGTATGTGACCCTTACTCAGAGTGGGCAGCCTTACCTCCCAAGGAAGAAAAGACAATGATTTAAATTTCATTTCCACCTTTAAAACTAAGCGATTGAATCAACTCGCAACAAACAGACAAACTGTCGGAAGTGGCTGAATTTTTTCTCGTCGGCCTGATATAATTTAAAGGACTTTAGCCATCAAATCATTACCGATCAACTGTACTGATGTTGCAGCAATCACTAACTTCTGGTTTAAACTAGAACATTTTTCCCTCTCAGTAGAAATTTGCTGAGGTGATACTCATTTCGAAACCAGGCAATCCTGAAAACCATCTCGCATCCTATCGCCCAATTAGCTTGTTGACAGCGTTATCTAAACTGTTTAAGGACTTTTTCTTTTGCCGATTACTTTCAATTCTGAACGAATGAGGATTGAATCCAAATAATCAGTTTGGTTTTAGGCGTTGTTATGGCACTCCTGAACAATGTCACTAGTGGAGCGAATTTTGTAGGCTTTCGAGGAAAAAACAATATTGCTGTTGTATTTTTTAGATGTAAAAACAGGCTTTTGACAGAATCTGGGATGCTACTCTAGTGTATAAGATGAAGTTGTGGCTGCCATCACCTTACTATTAGCTCTTGCGGTCTTATTTATCAAATAGAAACTTTTATGTAAGATGTGGAGGTATGATATCTCAGCCGGAGTTCACCAAGGTAGTGTTTTGGGACCCGTTGTTTACCGCGAATTTTTCTATAATCTCTGATGATTCGCTCACTGTTGCCATATACGCTGCCTACAACAACAATTAGATGAATTCGTGGCTTCGTAGATGGAACATAGTAGTTAATGCTGATAAATCTAAACAAATAACATTTACACTTAGAAAAGATAACTGCCCTTCAGTTAGTCTTGACAATGTAATAATTCCATCTTGCGAATATGCCAAATATCTTGGGTTACCTCTTGACAGAAGACTTAAATCATTTAAATATGAAGTTAAAACGAATGAATTGGCTTCTGGGACGTCACCAAAACTAAAATTGCGTAATAAAATCTCTACAAGGTAATTCTGAAACCGGTCTGGACCTATGGCATTTAACTATGGGGAGTGGCAAGTGATTTCAATATTTAAATCATTCAAAGATTTCAAAACAAAGTCCTAAGAATGATTCCAGATGCACACGTCTTTATTGATAACAAAACCATTTACGATGTTCTTGAAATTCCGTGGGTCAAGCAAAAGATCGTTAAATTTAGTTCGTGATATTTGCAAAAGTTATCTGATAATCCAAACGTAAATTTATTGGACAACAGTTTAACAGTTCGTCGACTAAGACGACGTGACCTCTGGATCTTCCATTCAGAGATTAGTGTGGCCTTCCATCTTTTTTTTTCTCTTTATTTGTACTAACTAAACTATTTTTTTTTTTTGTTAAGTGAATTTAAATTTTTTGGTTTTCCACTAAAGACAGATTTTTAAATGAAGAAAATATATATGAGAAAAAAAATTTTTTGAGAGCTCTTATTAGTTACAACTGTTAAAAAAAACAAAAAAAAAAAAACTAAATTGGCATAATCGATTATATTAACTTGTCTTTTTAAACTTTTATAAGATCTTAAAGAAATCGTTTAAATTTCAATCTTCTATAATAAAACTTTACAAGTTATTTTTTAATCGTTTAAGTAAATCAGAGAAGTTAGTATCCATGAATCATCTGAAAATCTCGAATACTTTTAATTAAAAAGTGACTTCTGAAAGAAAAAATATGTGCACCTACTTATGTGAAAATTTATACATATTTTTTTTTTTTATAAACGTAAAACTCGTACTTATGCATATATTATAAAGTTTTGTCTTATACTACCACATAAGTTCCAACTGTACAACAAATCCCTTTGAGTATTTATCCTACGAACAGAGAAACAAAAACAAAAAAAGGGACAACAAATAGAAAAAATACGAAGAAGAAAAAACAAACATTGAAAATGTTAAAACGTAAATTTATTGCCAGCAAAAAAGGCAAAATGTCAGTTTTTTATCTACGAAAATATATATTTACACAGTGAAGTAAAGAGTATGAAAGTAAACGAAATGTACATATATATATTCTAGTTACTGATACTGAAATGAGGGAGAGATGGAATTAAAAGTATATATACAAACCATATACAAAGGAACAATAGAATGTGACGTAAATCGGAAGTTAACTACAAAGTCAACCAACGCAGAACGACCAAATAGCAATTGTGGCATTTTTTGCGGTATTTAATTAGATAAATTGATAAAATGCCTTTTGTGTGTGTGTACGGGCGTGGTGGGCTCGGTCGGGTCGGTGTTGGTTTTGCGCTTGTAAAGAACTCGCAAGCAAAAAAAAGAAAAAAACATAAAAGAAAAAATGTGCGTCTTTTTTTAACTTTTGATCGGGCGACTAACCAAACTTAATCTTGCCAATCAGTGAGACCGACCAACAATAACAAAACGACGACGGCGACGAGATACAACAACGCGTTTTCTACGTCAATCGACAGTAAAAGTTAGACTGCAAAGTTTGCAACCGGCGAACCCTCGATTGCACTTCACACCCTAAGCCAAAATCTCTAACCTTGAACCTTGGCTAAGCCCACGTTGCTGCTAGTCGATTAAAAGATAATTTGTCATTGCAGCTGCTAGAAGTGTTTCACTATATTTCACAAATACACACACACACACACACACACACATAAGTCAGTCACCACTTCCGTTTCCGCTTCCGGTTATGCCTAACCCAAAACTGTGAATTTTGCTATGAATATTCGTAAACTCTTCATTGTTTACCATCGAATGTGCAACAAAGCAAACAAAAAAATTTGTATTTTGTTTCCAAAATTTTCAGATGCTCATCTTTGACATTTTGACAATGGCAGCAGCAGCAGTAGTAGTAGTAGCTGCTTGACTGCATTTTCGACAAACTTTTCAGCTATGGTAACAAATGGAATCTTGCATGCAAGTCAAGCAGTCAACTAAAGTCAGAAAAGAAAGATGTCGACGTTACCGCCATCAAGCTATGAATACTTAATGAAATTAGCTTTAGCTTCTTGTTGCAGCAGCGGTTTTTCATGTAATCATTGAACATTTCTCACTACGCTACACTACGCTACACCACAACATGACACATGGAACATTTTGGTATTTAAATTGAAAATTCCATGTTGCATTTACTATGTACAACAATATTTACAAAGAAAATGTGTGTGTGTATGTGTGTGTAAGTGCTCTTCTTTGTAAGATTAAGTTTGACTTTTTTGGCATTCTCAGCGTGAACGTTAAAGAAGAAGTTTGTAAAAATCGTGCATCATAAGCTTAATGATGTTTTCTATTTGGTGCCAGCACAAGCTGTGGTAAATGTAAATAATCTTCGTTTTTTTCGTGTATAAGAACCAATGTAATCAACTAAAACTAAGCCATTAGCATGTTAAAGATACAAGTTACATATGGTACGTGCATATTATATCGAATGCGATTAATCAAAGAATAACTTTTAAAGTTTATTAAAAGAGCAAATGTAAATGTATTAGGACCCATGAATATATTAAAAAATTGTCTCAATCTTAAAAAGTTATCGGCTTTGCAAAATACATCGACTAATTTGATTAAAGAAATTTTTAAAAACGAGAATGAACTTGATCCTAAAGAATGAGTTTCCTTTAAGAAATCTATGAGCTTCTAGACGCGGTTTTTTTTTTTTTTTTTGGTAATCTTGGACTTGATTTCTCAAGCTACTAAAACCGATTGAATTTTATATTGGTTCCGAAGAGCCATCATGGAATAAAATAAAATAAAAATTTCACAATATTAAGTTTTTTAACTTGTTGTCCCATCCTAAAACACTGCTTAGATAGAAGTGGAGAAATAATGACAATCAGCACGAAAACGTGGTTTCGAGTAAAAACGTACTAAATTTTTATGTTAATATTAAGTTGACAAAATCGCTGAGTCACTAAAATATTTTTTTGAATGTTCAAAATCTTAAATCTGTCACTGTTTCGACAATATCGAGTCTTAACCTCGGTAAAAACAAAAACAAAGTAAAAAAAAAAAATATTCACATTGTTTTAAGTGCTTTAAAATTTTCACAAATCACTTTCGAGTTTTTTTCACTGTGATTCAAAATCGAAATGTCGCACTGCGACTGGAAGTAGTGATTTACGATTTTCTTGTTCCTCAGTAAACATATTCAGTTATCGGCGATTTTGTGTATCGCTCTTAGCGAACAGTGAAACTGTTCATTTATCTGTGATTGGTGCTTTTATCTCGCTTCGCAATCGTTCATATAAGCTTGAGCACCGAATCAGTAAAGATTCTTTGGTACATTTCACTGGACGTGCAATTCACTGAAAGCGCGGTCTATTGAAACGATTGAATGGTGAAAGTACAATTTCAACAAAAATAGTGAATAGAAAAACAAAGTGAATGTGATATTTTTTTATACAAAAGTAAAAAACGGCAGAATGCATAATGTTTTTATTCCAAACCGTCGTTCGAAACTTAAACGGGCAAATGCCAAGAAAGCAACCAAGAACATAATTGTATTTTTGTGCAATTTCAATTTTTCAAAAAGCAGTGTTTTATTTTTCAATGAATTAAAGCCGAGTCGGTTTGTTGTGTTGCTGTAACAAAACAGTTCAGTTAGCAGCGATTTTGTTGATCACTCTCGCGAACAGTGAACCTGCTCAGTAATCGCTGATTGCTTTTTCGCGAGCTGCGATTTTATCGCTGCTTGCAGTCACTTTTGATTTCGAAGCTTAAGACACAGATACTCAAAATTTATTATTTGCAATACGTTCAAAACAGAAGATATTCTTAATTCTAACTAAAATATCGTATCAGTTTTAAAATAGTACGTTCACCGGCTGCAAACCACCAAAAACTGGCAGTGGCTCGGTTAAGTGTTTTGCGTGATGCTTTGAACCGCTCGGGCTCACCCATATGATAAGTGGCTGATCGATTTTGGTTCAAAACCATAATCTTTCACAAGAACTGTTCATGGAAACTGGTTCTGGAAATTGTAATCTGGTTCAAAAACTCTATCGATTCAAAATTAATAGATTCTCGAGATAAAAAAACAAACCTAATCTAGAATTTTTGTACACAATTTAAGTCTTTTCGACTTCAATGACATTTTGACCGCTTCCTTTGGGCTTATTCAAGCGCGAACGGGCAGATCAACGCTTCCCAAACATGTTTATTTTTAAATATTTTTACGTTATATATTTTGTTTTGCACAAAAATGCTTATTTAATTATGCAATATGAAATAATTCAAATGTAATTGCTATAACAAATCCTCAAACGGATATAAACAAGGTTAATAAATAACGTATCTCTTACACAATAGCTTGTACTTCAACGAAAATATTTCACATTAGATAACGCACACCACAGCAACTGTTGACCCTTCAATCTTCAATATTTAAATCCAACATTATACTATATACCTAGTTGCATGCCTATTGACAAATTCTTAACAAAATATACATGAATAAATAGCTTTATAGTCAAAGCGAAAACCATTTAAATAAATTTATTATGCTATACGCATATTTTATCAAAAGCAAACAAGGACAATTGCAATATTGTTTCCATACATATACATAAGAATATATTGTATATTCGAAAGAATTCATAGTACGCATATGTGCAATAATTTAGATACATATTTATTCAGATACATATGTATCTACGTATATAGTTATTGTTATTTGTGTGCTGCATTGCTATGACATAATTATTTGTTGTCGCGTTGGCGGTAAACAATGCTCGAATGCGATCGAATGCTGCTTATAAATTAAAAACAAGAAAGTAGCTACTAGAATAGTCGATTTCATTGAAGTTTTTCAGACATTTTTAAAGCCAAAACAAAAAAAAAAAAAAACAAATAAAAGAATGCAAACATTTTAAATATTTCAAAGATTGTTTTGATTGCAACGTTTAAAAATGAAAATATTTTTTTTTTGATATATCTGATAAATAAAAAGTTCAAATTGTTTAAACTAGAACAATCTTCGATAGTACTAAGATACTTATTTACAATGTATCTAAACGAACTGAGAACTTCGGTTTTAACCTTATATGTAAGTTTTCTTTTCAATTCATTTTTTTATTAATGCAGTTTTTATTTTATTTGTTTCATTTTTTTTTTTTCATTTATTCTAGTAGTTCTGTTCTTGACACATGACTACGCGAACAATAATAGTAACAAGAAGAACTCACAAATACATACATCTGAGTACAACAATTGCAGAAAAATAATAATAATGTCGAGTAAAGTGCATCATTGAGTTTTCAAAAGACTTGCCTCAAGGACAAAATGGCGTACATTGTCGTTGTAATAGTATTGTAGTACATAAATTTTTACTTTTTTTTTTGTTTTTTTTTTTTTTTCTTTTTTTTTTTCCGTTTTTTAGTTGTTGTACTAGAGTCGTCTGTCTATTTAAATGTGCGTATAAATGTGAAGGTGAGGCGTGGCAAGTAGGTTAACAACGGTTTTACGTGATGTTGATGCTGATGCGACAAAAGTACGCTAGACAGTATAAGTGCCCTTAAGTTACAGATGTTATATGCTCGTTTTCATTTTTAATTTTTTTTTTTTTTTATCAGTCAGCTTGAGCAAAAACTTTAAATAATGCCACGTTTCAATTGTTGGTAATTCAATTACATTCAAGTTTTTCACTGCATGCAAAATAGTATACAATTTTTTTTAGTTTTCTAGATAGAAGTAAATATAAGGAGCAAATGAAATTATATTATTAGCTTTTATAAGATTATTTATAGTCATGGTACAATAATAAAAGGAGCTGTATCTCCAACAATGTAGTATCCTATTTTGCTTACATTTTTTGGTGAGTTTCATAATACAAACTGTGGTGAAAAGAGTACAGGAAATATGTTTATATCATGCTTGCCTTTTACGAAGCTATAAACAATGTAAGTAAACAGTGGCGGAATACTACACCTCGTAAATTGCATAATAGTTTCCCGTAAAGAAAATGATAGTAAAATATTAACAGCAAAGATATGAGTAAGTATGAGAACCAAATGAAAAAAAAAAATAAATAAAGATATGGCTTATATAAGACATACAGTCATGATGCAATTATAAAAAGAGCAGTATTCAACCATTGTATTCTTTCTATTTTTGCTTACATATTTTGGTGAGTTTTATACTGTAAACTGTGGTGAAAAGAGTACAGGAATATAAGATGGCTGACTCCGTAAGCATCTGAACTGAGCAGTTACATCACATTTTAAATGGTATTTTAGTAAATTGTTATTTATTTTTTGTCTTAGTCATCATCTTAATCATCAAATTACATACAATCCTTCAAAATAATCGATTCACGTTCTGATTACCTCAACTTCACTTAATTAACTTATTCAAAGAAACAAAATCAAATGTTTTATGACCGGAAAATGTACTTTAAATTGCAATAAACTTTAATAGCTCAAATGCATATTTATTGTCAACCATAAAACTGACTTCAGACTTACCTTTTTTTTTTTGCAAACCAAGAAGTATATTTTAGCCATTCGGTATACCTAAGCTTAAATATATTGAGCTGACAAGTGAAGCGCGAAAGACAATTTATCACACAAAGAACCGGGAACACAACAGTGGCCAGGCAGGCAGACCGCAAACAAAACCGGCAAGTGTTGCTAAGGGCGTCTTTGGTCCACCACTAAATAGTAAATTTGTGATATTCGTTGACGATGTATCGATGCCACTCAAAGAGAACTATGGGGCGCAACCGCCCATTGAGCTGTTGCGCATGATGCTGGATCATATGATGTGGTATGATCGCAAGAATATTATTCCCATGAAATTGATTGACTTGCAGATGATTACCGCAATGGGACCCCCCTTCAACGGGCAATACGGTAACGCCACGTTTTCAGCGATTCTTCAATGTCATCGCAATCGATGATTTTAACGATGATATTATGACAACGATATTTGGCAAGATCGTGCTGTGGCATTTGGATACACGGTGAGTGAAACTAGAAGCTGTTCTATAATCATTATCGTTAGAGATGGTTGCGATACATATGTCTATTTATTTAATATCTCACGCATCCATCTCTAAATCTCTAAAACATTAACTTGTATTTGTCATGCGTGCTAAACTCTTTTCTCAATTTAATCATAAAAAAAAAAAAAAAAAAAATACAGCGGCTTCTCAAAGGATTTCGATCCTTGCATTGAGGAGATTGTTGCTGCCACATTGACTGTTTACAACGATGCCAAGTTGAATTTGTTGCCCACGCCAACGAAGTCGCATTATCTGTTCAATCTGCGTGATTTTTCACGTGTCATACAGGGTGTGTTGTTGTCGGTGCCGGAGGCAACGGAGGATATGAATTCGATGCGTCGCCTCTGGGTGCATGAGGTACTGCGTGTCTATGGAGATCGTTTGGTGGAGGATACCGATCGTACTTGGTTATTTGGTAAACTATGTAAAACAATTCAGGAGTGTTACGATATCGATCCAAATCGTCTGTTTGCACGTTTTGTTAAGAAGGATAAGAAATTGGAGGAATCCGATTTTCGACAATTGATGTATTGTGATTTTACCAATCCAAAAGCAGATACCAAAAACTATGTTGAGGTACAGGATCTGGAGGAGTTGCGCGTTGTGGTGGAGGCCTATCTTGTGGAATTTAATAACATGTCGAAGAAACCAATGAATCTGGTACTCTTTCGATTTGCCATCGAACATTTGTCGCGCATATGTCGCATCATAAAGCAGCCACGTAGTCATGCTCTGCTCATCGGTGTCGGCGGCTCCGGGCGCCAGAGCTTAACTCGTTTGGCTTCGCATATATGCGACTATGAGCTGTTCCAAGTGGAGATAACACGTACCTATGGTCCTTATGAGTATCATGAGGATTTAAAGTCTATGTTACGCAAGATCGGTGCATCCGAAATGCATGGCGTGTTCCTTTTCACGGACTCACAGGTATAGACTATATACACATAGACATAGATAGATCACACACAGTTGTCTAGTTCTGTTTTCTGCACTAACCCTCGATTATCAGGAGTACCGAGCATGTTACCGTTATCGGTCCCCCTTTTAGGTGTTCTACTTCTTGTGTGCTCCTTGTTTTCTCGCTTTCGTTTTCTAATGTTATTAAGATTTTTAGATCAAAGACGAGTCATTCCTGGAAGATATCAGCAATTTGCTTAACTCCGGCGAGGTACCCAATCTCTTTACTAACGAGGAAAAAAATCGAGGTGGTCGAAAAGATGGCACAGATTGACAAACAGCGCGACAAGGCCATACAGACAGATGGCAGTCCCGTTGCCCTATTTAACTTCTTTGTGACGGTGGGAGATGATTAAGATTATCAAACAGTTAGAGAGTACATGTGTCACTAATCGAATTCACTTCACTGTTCTCTTCACACAGACCTGTAAGGAGCAGCTACACATTGTGCTAGCGATGTCGCCCATTGGCGATGCCCTACGTAATCGCATCAGAAAATTCCCATCGGTTGTCAATTGTTGTACGATCGATTGGTTCCAACCATGGCCGGAGGATGCTCTGCTGGCGGTATCGACACGTTTTCTAGCCGAAGAAGAACTAACTGAATTGGAGCGTAAGACAGCCATCGATATGTGCATGGAGTTCCATACTTCCACACAGGTTTTATCGGCAAAATTCTTTAACAAATTGCATCGATATAATTATGTGACGCCCACTTCCTATCTGGAATTGATTCAGACATTCAAAGGGCTACTGAGTCGCAAAAGAAAGTAAGAAAGGAGTAAAAGTTAAGAAGATAACTTACATACATATCTAAACTAATAATTTTTAGCACTATAACGACAAGTCGCAATCGATATTTGACGGGCATCTCACAACTGGACATTGCTGCACAGCAGGTCTCCGTAATGCAGTTGCAATTGCAGGCGCTGGAGCCGCAACTGAAAATAGCCTCTGAGCTTGTCGCAATCCAGGTGGCTAATGTGCAGAAAGATAGTGAACTTGCTGCCGAACAGCGTGAGTTGGTCAAAGTGGATGAGGCAGCGGCTAAAGTTCAGGCCGATGAAGCTAATGCGATCCAAACAGAGTGCGAAGGAATGCTGAAAGAAGCATTGCCCATTGTAGAAATTGCTAATAAAGCACTTAATACACTTACACCTGGTGACATTGCTGTGGTCAAGACCATGAAGAGCCCTCCCATCGGTGTACGCATCGTTATGGAAGCAGTGTGCATTTTAAAGGATATGAAACCGGACAAGGTACCAAATCCCAATGGTGTTGGTACTGTTGAGGACTATTGGGGCCCCTCAAAACGTGTTCTCAGCGACATAAAATTCTTAGATAGTTTAGTGCACTTTGACAAGGATAACATACCGCCAGAGATTATGAAGAAGCTGCAGCAGCGTATTCTTACCAATGAAGCTTTCGATCCGGAAAAAATCAGGTCGGCATCCACTGCCTGTGAAGGTTTAGCTCGTTGGGTTATTGCGCTTTCCGAATACGATGCTGTAGCCAAAGTTGTGGCGCCAAAGAAGCTTGCTCTGGCACAGGCAACAGCCACTTACAACACAGCCATGACTCTGCTCAATGAAAAGTTGGCGCAATTGGCGAAGGTCGAGGCGAAATTAGCAGCCATTCAAAAGGTTCTCGACGCGGAGTTAGTCAAATATAAGTGAGCCTAACTCCCCTTTCTCTCACTTTTTTCTTTTGCACTCACTATTTTTCTTACCTTTCCGTAGAGAAATGCTTACACAGCATGAGGAGTGCACGAAAAAGTTACAACGTGCTCAGGATCTAATCTCGGGACTGGGAGGCGAACGTGTTCGTTGGTCGGAAACGGCAAAAATGCTGCAGGCCAGCTTTAAGAGCGTTACCGGCGACGTTCTCATCTCGTCGGGAGTGGTCTCCTATCTTGGGCCTTTTACCATCGATTATCGTGTTAGCCAAATACACGATTGGGTTACCAAGTGTATTAATTTTGGTGTTGTCTGTACTCCAGACTTTCAGTTGTCCACTGTGCTGGGCGAACCGGTTGAGATTCGTTTCTGGAACATTTGTGGCTTGCCAACCGATGCGTTCTCAGTGGAGAGCGCCATTATGATGAAGTAAGTAGTGGGTGTTGGTAATTTTTGAATGAGTTAAATGCTTTTCTAATGTTTGTTTTGTCAAGTAGAAGAGTACAACTGAGGTGGACAGATAGATAGTTGGATAGATCGATAGATGAATATACCAATGGATATATATATGTCCTACTGTCAATTACAATTCATGTGTTCATGTTCGTTTGGTATGAAGTTACCTTACCCTTCAAGCCTAGGGCAGCTAAACTCAGATCCAATTTAGATTTACTAGCTTAAGGGTGAAAAGTTGATTCAAATCGATGCAAAACTTCTCATTCTCGCTCGAGACTTAATGGTAGTAGCTGTGCTTCAGTGCTGCCTAGCTCAATATATAATTGTGCATAGGCTCCCCCACATCAATTAAAGACCTCGACACGGTAATTATGGTGCACAAAACTCACGTTCCTCTTTCTTTCTGCTCTCTCCCTGTCAATTTCTGTGCTCTTTTCGTTTTTCTAATTACAAAACATAAAATGTTAGAATTCACGCATATTAAGAAAATTAAAGATACGCGATGCTTAGCGTGCGGCACTGTGTGAGAATAGCACCGGATGCTGAACAGCAGAGGGGGAGGTAGATTGCGAAGGTAGCAAGGGAAGTTCGAGTTGGAAGTTATCCTCGCGCGATAAGGCCAAGCTAGAGGAGGATGTTGAGTTTGAGGTCCGCCCGCATGTGGTCAGAAGACCGCAGCGCAGTACCGCATGCGCTGGTGGTTGCTTTAGCTCAAGGTAGAAATATTCCTGCCCCTTCCCCTGAGGTATCCGCTTGCCTTTCGCGATTTTGGCCAGGAGGGGGACTAAACATTTTCATGTTGCTGTGTGTGAGAGTATTACGCATCTGGTGAGTTTCCATCGTGAACTCTACTCGTGAGTCACCAAGGGCGGAACGTCGCGATGCCACATGCCACACACACACACACACAAATACACACATACACACAAAGAGATAGAAGAGAGAAAGACCGACACAAAACACACTCGAACCTTGTCGCTTGTCGATTTAATAAAGGAAATTCCTTGCTACAGCTCCTGCTCCTCCTGTTTCGGCCTCGAAAGTGTTCAAAGTAATTTGGAGCATGCCCAAAATACCTGAGGTGTGAGTAGCAGCAGCCAGCACACAAAGGATAAGCAATTGATTAATGTGCGCTCCGGGCACATTACGTTTAATTTTTACATATAGTATAGTCGCTTCGAATAGACATGGTGAATGAATGATGTGGGGGATTTGCTTGCAGACAGAAGTCCGACATGAAGACGAATGAATACCAAAGTTATTGTAGTTATATCTCGGGTAATTCTGGCTAAGTATGGCAAGGGGGTAGTAATAAAGAAGGGTTTGAGCAGTACGGAATAGGAAGAAATCTTCATTTGGTAGCTAGCCTTATTCTCCTATATCTTATTGACCATGTAAAGGAGTTATACCCTGCATCTCATAGCATAAAATGTAATGTAGAGTATGTAGTAGTCGCACACACGCCTACACTAGACCCTTCTCGATTTGTTTTCTTTGTTTTTTGGTTTCGGCTTTCTTCGCTCTTAACATTCATATGGCCAATTTTCGGATGGACTTCGTTGCCACGTAGCGCACATGGTGACCCTTCGTTCAGGGCCCCGAAGAGGCCGAAGGGAAAGAGATTGCTAAATTGCTAATGTGGGGTAGCAGGTGCAGATTCCGGTCCCTTTCCCGGTCTAGTCCGGTTCGCTTTGGGTGCTGTCGCTTTGCATAAATGTTTCATTAAATAATGTTAATTTAAAGCAGGGCAAAAACAAACGAGAATCGCCCAAGGGGAATAGCATTATCTTCAGTGGCAACTTTAACATTTCCCATTCCCATGTTGAAGGTTTTTGCTGCTCTTTAACTTTCCGTGTATCTGCTACAACTGTAACTGTTGTATTTGTATTTTAATTTGAAAAAGAAAAGCTTCTACCAAAGTTTTTGTGATTTTTAACAGATTTCCTCTCTGTGAGTGTGTGTGTTGTGTTGTCTGTTCCCTTACGAGTTTGCCTTTTATTATTTTCTTTTATTTCCCATATTTTTGCGCTATCTCATAGCTTGCTCCCTTGTGCTTTGAACCCGTTACAGTCATCTTTTTTTCTACCAACTTTGTTCAACCATTCCAACATGCCTACAATTGCAATCGTTTCCGTATCTGCATTCAACTATTGTGCTCTCTGACCAGGACCCTCTACATACAGAAGTACCTAGTGTATGTGTGTGTGTGTATGTATGTTTGCTTGTAGCTGTATCTCTGTCTACATTTGTATGCGTGCTGTATGCGCATTTATTCGCTGACATTTTTCATCGTCATTGAGGGAGAGAGGGGGTGGGTTCTTGGCTCTTGCGGGTCTGCGGAATTGGCTCTTTTGTTTTTTCTATCAAATATTTTTCATTCATCAAGTTTTCAATTTACAAAAATGTTCATTCATTCGCACGAACAATTTGTATTCGGTGTGAATTTGTCATGTGTTGCTGTAGCCATCGTCGCGACGGTTTTTGGGTACTCATTTTTCGTTGTTGTTGTTGTTGTTGTTTTTGCTCCTGTTATTCTGCTCGTATTTTATTTGCCTGTCGAGTGCGTTTGGCTTGTTTCTATTGTATCTGTGAGTTCTCACACATGCGTAGACTTAAAAAGCTGTATTTTATTGGTATTTTAATAATCTTTCTTTGTTGCTTTTGTTATTGCTTTTAGCTTTTCAGAGATTTTCCTAAACTATTTGAAATTTATTATATAATTCCTTTGATTCATATAGAAATGCACGACGCTGGCCATTGATGATAGATCCGCAGGGACAGGCCAACAAATGGATCAAAAACTATGAGAAAAGTAACAAACTGTGTATCATACGGTTGAGTCAGTCGGATTATACACGCGTTATGGAGAATGCCATACAGTTTGGGTTGCCTGTCCTGCTTGAGAATATTGGCGAGGAATTGGATCCCGTATTGGAGTCTGTATTGACGAAGACTCTCTTTAAGCAGGGCGGCACATTGTGTATAAAGCTGGGCGATTCAGTTTTGAATACAATCATAATTTCAAGTTGAGTATAATGAGAGACCATTTGTTCATTCATTATTGTAAGTCTTCATTTGTTTTTTCAGATTCTACATGACAACGAAACTTCGAAATCCCCATTATCTGCCCGAAGTGGCTGTTAAGGTCACCCTGTTGAATTTCATGATTACCACACAAGGTTTACAGGATCAATTGCTGGGCATAACGGTTGCACGTGAAAGGCCCGATTTGGAGGCTGAGAAGAACAATCTTATTGTACAGGGTGCTGAGAATAAGCGCATGTTAAAGGAGACAGAAGATCAGATCCTAGAAGTTCTTTCATCGGCTGACAATATTCTAGAAGATGAAACTGCTGTTCAGATCTTGAGCTCAGCCAAAGCCCTAGCAAATGATATCAACGAGAAACAGGTCGTGACAGAGGCCACTGAAAAGTTGATCGATTCTGCACGTCTCAGTTATATACCCATTGCGGAGCATTCAACGATTCTCTTCTTTACCATAGGTGAGGGAAGATTACACGTAATGTAAATTGTAACTTACGTTGTATTTAATTTTCTTATTCTATTCGCAGTGGAGCTGGCCAACATTGATCCCATGTACCAGTACAGTTTGGTTTGGTTTGTCAATCTGTATATTAATTCAATCGATAATACCGAAAAGATCGATGATATTACCGCACGTCTGCTGGACCTGCGCAATCATTTCACGTATAGTCTGTACGTCAACATCTGTCGCAGTCTGTTCGAGCGTGTAAGTACTACTTCAACATTGAATTCAACTTCAGCATACTCAAGTTAATGCCAATTATCGTCAAATCATTGAAACGTTTAGTTTACTCCACTGGGGCGAGAGCCCCGGATGTGGCCAGGTCACTTGCTTGAGCCCCCCAAAGTATCTGCGCTCGTCCAGTGTTTGAGTCGTAATTGCAATTTAATCCCATTGCGTTTTATTTGAAGCGCCCCACTTGACGTTTTATTCTCTTTGTGGCTGCGTAACTGCGTTGTGCTTCGCTGGGTTATAATAATTCGTAAGCCATGGCTATAAGTACTTGTGGTGCCTTGTCCCGTGTGCCTCGTGCCTTGACGTCCACTTCAATTGACAGTGCACTGTGGCCAGGCTGTGAGTTGAGTCCCAGGTGCTTTTCCCGCTTGGATGCACTGTGGACATCGTAAATCAGATAGCTAAAAAGGGCTTGATTATAGTCCTTATTTTGTTAAAGCTTGGTGGGCTTTTTGTTTTGTTTCCTTCAGTTTCCTGCTTCAGTTATCATAGCATAGCACAGTTAACATTCATTATGGGTAACTTTAAAGAGGAGCTGTTAATGGTTTGTCACATATATATCTTCCAGTAAAAGGTTTAAAATGCCATATTTAATACTGAGTGAACCTCTATTACAAACTCGGATGGCCACCGCTTTAAAGCCTTTTGAAGTTAGGGTTATTCTCTTTTAAATTTTCTAGCTCGCAGAGCCAGGGCCTTTCCCTTTCCAATTGAATATTTCATGGATTATCTCCGACATGTGGGTGCTCTCTATGAGCTCATCTGTTATTCAGCAAACATTTTGCCATCCACTGTGCGCACTTTCACTGCGGGAATAATATTATAACCTTGTTGCACAGAATCAAAGAGAGAGAAAAAATGAAGTAAAACAGAAAGGAAGAGCAATAAAACCAGGTCCTTGTGCTTGTGCTTTATGATGTTTTCAGTCAATTATGCCATGTGCTCTTCCCAAATTCCCCTTTCCTTCCTAAGCTTCGCCTTTGATCCTTGGCTTTTAATTTTCTTCTGATGGGGGAGCAATATAAAAAAAAAAAGGTGAAATGGTATCTCGAGCATTGGCGCTTGGTTTTTTGGCTTTGCTTTGATTTCTGTGCAGCAACCTTTTCGCTTATACATATATAACCCCGTCACACATACATATAACCCATTTAATGCTTGAGTCAAGCGCGCGAATTTGTCGACCCAGAAAGAGAGGGGTCGACCGACCCATTGGAAACTAATGAAATTTTTGCTCCATGACAGGATAAGCTCTTGTTCTCACTCATATTGAACATCAATATGTTGAAGCATGAGAACAAGATTGACAATTCCGAATGGATGTTTCTGCTAACTGGTGGCATTGGACTGGATAATCCCCATAAGAATCCAACAACCTGGTTGGGTGTACAAAACTGGGATGAATTATGCCGTGTATCGAATTTACCTAATTTCAAAGGACTACGAGAAGATTTCACTGAGCACCATCAAAAGTGGAAAGGGCTCTTTGATTCGAAAACGCCGCAAGATTATGAGAGTATACCAGCAGAATGGCAGAATCGTCTAACCATATTTCAGATGCTCTTACTGTTGCGTTGCTTCCGTCCAGATAAGCTTGTGCCAGCTGTGCTAAATTTTGTTGCTGGCGAAATGGGTGCCAAATTTACGGATCCGCCACAATTTGATTTAGCCGCATCGTTTGGTGATTCACATTGCTGTGTCCCAATGATATTTATTCTAACTCCTGGCTCGGATCCGACAGCCACATTATTGAAATTTGCCGAGGATCAAGGATTCGGAACAAATCGCTTGTTCTCGTTGTCGCTGGGCCAGGGTCAGGGGCCCATTGCCATCAAAATGATCGACGAGGGTGTCAAAATGGGTAATTGGGTTGTATTACAAAATTGCCATCTAGCCGCCAGTTTTATGCCATCGCTGGAGAATGTCTGCGAGAATCTGTTACCCGATACAACGCATCCGGATTTCCGTTTGTGGTTAACCTCATACCCGGCCGAACATTTCCCCGTTGTGGTCCTGCAAAATGGCATCAAAATGACAAATGAACCACCCAAGGGTTTGCGCTCCAACATATACCGTTCGTTGCTCAGCGATCCGATTAGCGATCAAGAGTGGTACGAATCCTGCAATCAACCACGCGTCTTCAAGCAGTTGATCTACTCGCTGTGCTTCTTCCATGCCGTCATACAGGAACGACGTTACTTCGGACCCATCGGATGGAATATACCGTACGAGTTCAATGAGACCGATTTGCGTATTTCGCTGATGCAGTTGCGCATGTTCCTCAATCAGTACGAGACGGTTAACTATGATGCATTGCGCTATCTGACGGGAGAGTGCAATTATGGTGGTCGTGTCACAGATGATTGGGATCGTCGGACACTCAAGACCATATTGGATTGTTACTATAACCCGGCTGTTATTGATCTAGAAAAAACATACTATTTGGATGATTCGGGCAAATATTATGTACCCGTTTTCAAGGAGGTTGATTTATATTTGAACTTTACTCGGGATCTGCCGCAGATCTCGCCGCCCTCGATCTTTGGTTTTCATGCCAATGCAGATATTATGAAAGATCAAAAGGAGACGGATATGTTACTCTCACACACTCTGCTCACGCAGGTAAGTGCAGATTGTGTACTGCTGGGGCGACCCCCAGACGCAGGGTACTTCACCAAAAACATTAGCTTGTAAAATTATTGTGCTGCTTTTAATATTATGCTTTAACTTGTTCGTGCTGCTAAAAATTAAAGGAACGTCTGGTAAGTCTGGGTTTTTGGTAGGTTGTAGTTAGATACTTGATTAAAAATATTTTATTTCGTACACATGCTTTAACCAGGATATTCATGAGAGACGCGTAAGTACATTGCAGTTAAATATCTCTTTTGGGGTCTATTGCTTTTACACTTTTTGTGCTTTTTGAAACATGCTTGCGCTACAGACACTGGAGAAAACTCAAAGGGTTTATATAGAGTGTTTTCTAAAGGAAACCTTCTCCCCAAATCTTAACCCTAACCCCCCCCCCCCCCCCCCCCCCCCCCCCAAATGTACAATATACCTCTCAAGGACACGAGTACTTCGAGTGATGACAGTGAGGGATCCAAAGCTCCTGACGCCCGAAGAGGTTGTTACAAATGTGGCAACCGATATATTGGATAAGTTGCCAAAGCTATTCGATCGCGATGCCGCACTACTGAAATATCCAACCCGTTATAACGAAAGCATGAATACGGTGCTAGTACAAGAAATGGTACGCTTCAATGTACTGCTGAACACAATACGCACCAGTTTGATCACATTGAGGAAGGGTATCAAGGGTAAGTTCTGCTCATCTAACTAAACTTTTAATTTAAACTTTGTAGTTAGTTACATCGTAAATTCATTAGACTAAACATCCTTAGCTGCGTTCACGGCGTCCACTTCACTTGTACTGCGAATTTTATCACCGAGTCCCGTCTTAAAGACATTGCTTGAGGAATTTGTTACTTTGTCTTAAGAGGTCTTCTGCGTCCCCGTCCAGTAATATTGTGCTTGTGCTTATTCTGTCTACAGTGTTAGCCGAACCTCCATCCATATCAATTTCCCTATCTTCATCAAATATGTTTTCCACATCATCTGTTTTTTTTTCAATTTTCCTAGTATCCCCTCCTCTTTTTTTATTTCCCCCTTCCCTCTTTTCGAACTCAGTTTCTTTATAACTTTTGTTGTCTTCCTCCAAACTTTGTTGCCAATAACCTTCGGACTCAGATTCTACTTTCATCCAGCTACTACCTTCATCGTCTGCTTCGTACTTCACTATCACAGCCCACAAGATCCTGTAGTGCACTGATAGCCTGATCCTCCAATTTGGTCTGCGTTTCCTGAGTGTCCAAAACAATTCCCATAAGTGAATGATTACTATTGGTCTTTGGTACGGTCTCTTCCATAATATCTAAATTGCCTTTAACGTTATATATATCCGGAGACTCTTTTTTCGTGTACAATCTTTCTTGGTTTAGTGAACACATCCATTTTAATAAATTCATTCATAAATTCAATTTTTGATGCATCGACAGATTCTGACTTTGGGGTTATCGATCTAGGCTTCAGCGGCTTTGTGATTTTATCTTCTTTCATTTTCTTCTGCAGCGACAGTATTTGAGTTTTTAAAAGTTTTGTTCGAGTTTCAGGTTGATCCTCATCGTCCATCCTGTCCGTAGACTTTTTGTATCGGTAGTTCACGTTTTGAATGGATATTTATGGAACTATTCATAGTATGTTCTGACATTGACTCCTTTAGCTCCACAGGTTCCATGGGTTCTAACTGCTTATTCATAATCTGTTCAAATATATCATCGAAGAGACTTTCAAAATTCTCATGAACGATTCGTTCCTGTTTCTGTCTTCCAACGACGTCCCGGTACTGCTTGACGGATAAGCTTGCGTATTATAGCTTCCGCTTCGTACCATCCCTTACGCTTAGGTTCGTCGGGCTCGCTATCGGTGGAAAAGAGATATAGATCATTGTCGATCAGACGATCGATGAGATCACTCGTCATTGTTGTGGCTATATCGTAGGACTCCAGTTCTTCCCAAATGCCAGGAAACAGGATGTCATCGATAATGTACTGGACAATGAGATTCTTCTCATACTTAATGAGCTGTGCTTCGAGATCTGGGGATACCATTGAACGTAGCATTTCTCGCAATGGTCTATAGGTCAATGGGGTCTGAATGAGCTTGAAAGATTCGAGCCATCTTCGTATATCTTCATCGATTTGTTTTGCCAGTTTAACAACCGATTCGGTAGCATCACATGCCGCGATGTGTCCCATATCGGTGGTCAATATGTTATGGATATATTCTTCAGTGACCTCGCTATGTATAGCATTCGCTTGCTGGAAAATATCCTCGTATAAAAGACGCATATAGTTCTCCTTTTGGCGGAGACCCGCCTCGGCAGCTTCACGTCGCCAGCGCTCCTTTTGTGCCAATATAGAGAAGAAGTGAAGCTTGCGTTGCTCCTTGAGGCGTTCCATTTCCTCGGAGAGGAATTGCATAATCCAACCGATAGCAGTTCCCTCATACTTGTGCAGCAAATGCTCTAGATCCTCTGTACGTCGCTCAATCTGCATTTGTTTCGCAATATTCGGAATCGCATTGCGACTGTCTTCTCATCTTCCAAGTAACGTTTGATGGCGTAAATCTGTTCACGCGGCAGTTTCTTGCTCTGGGACAAGTGAGCCATCTGTACGGCGCGCACGATCTTTGAAGAAATCTATAGCGTCCACACCCTCGTAATTGAACGAGATTCGCGAATCTACCGAGGACGGTGGCTTTGGTCTTTTCTTAAGGCACCGAGGCCCTGTCCTCTGTTTGGTCGCCATCGATCGCAGTTCCTTGAGAGATTCGTAAAGTGTCTCTAAGATTTTTTCTGAGCAGAAGTTCTGTTCATATTCCTTCACATATTCTTTGGGTTTGGACCACTCCTTGAGTTTACTAAACGAACATATCAGCTTTTCCATATTCACACGGTTTTCTAATTCATCGATGCGCATATCAAACGCCTTACGACCATCACCCACAAAGTTACGACGTGCCGGATCAATGCCATGTCGCATAAGTGGACCCCAGAACTCTGAGCAGGGACTACCCAGTGCTTGCATGGGGCTCTGTTTCTTCCAACGTCGCGACAGTCCTGAATTCGCTATCTGCAGTCGACGCATTGCGCGTTGATATTCAATCTCATTCTTGTGGAGGCCCTGCTGACGACGTTTTTCTATCACTAAGTAGGCCATCTCGATGCGCTTCTTTGATGCGTTGTGCATTTCCTTCTCCCGCTTATCGAACATACGTATCACTATCTCCAACCGCATCATTTGACACTCCTGTATATACTCTTCGCGTTCAATCCAATGCTCCCATTCGAAAGCCTCAAGAATGGGACGAAATTGGCTTTTTATTGCCTTCTCCCGGGCATCATCCAGCTGTTGTCTGAAGTTCGTCTTCAGTGCCTCGTTGAAGGCCCAACGTTTGCGAGCTCTTTCTAGGATCTCTACCTCATATAGACCCGGTGGCTTATCACCTGGCAATAGCCTGGGCAAATTGAAAAGCTCCAAGTTTTCATCCTGCTCCTGGTCCAAAACGTCGGGCAAATAGGCGACGGTCTGTGCCGAAGATTCCCTGCAAAGTGAACGAAGTCAGAGCTGTACTGGGAAGAGGGAGAGTAGTTCACTTACCTATAGAGCGTCTGTGTGGCCTGATCCTTGATCTTGCGCTTGTCCTCAAATTTGGGAAAATAATTGCACTTGGTCGTGTAGTCTTGCACGCTTTGAACAGAATCACGCATCTTCACCTCGAACGTCACCACATTGGTGTCTTTCTCCTGAAGGAACATTAGGCCTGGTGCCTTGAATTGGCACTCACTGTCAGTGCGTGCCAGCCATCCCACCTTTCGCTCCGCGGGATTGTTGGCGCCTGTTAGGAGAGAAGATAGAGATTTTATAGGACTAATATTAACAATCTCGAGACGAACCTCCTGAGGCTCTGGATTCCAACGAGGGGCTCGTGATCAGACAAGAGGTCAAACCCGTTTGCACATCCGTATCTTTGACTGTGTGCTGTGGCGTTGTCGGCAATGGCCGTCGATGTTTGCTAAAGGTCACACGCTTGGCATGCTGAGACGGTGGCTCTGCCTTGCCTCTGGCTCAACTGGCGGTAACAAATGCTCCTTGGATGACCCCTTCTTGAGCTGCTTTATGTCGACATGATCCGCGAGCTTGGGTGTAGGTGCGTTTAACTTGGTGTGGGAACTGCTTCTGTGCAGATCACGTGCCCCCATCAGCACATTTAGTGCATCGTGTTTTGGTATTTCCGTGTTGGGTACCTTAATATATTTTGGTTTCGGCATATTTTTTATTTCTTTCTTTTGTTAATGTTGTTTGTTAATGTATGTAATGTAATTATTTTGTATCGTATATGTGTTTCACGTTTGTTGTCCGATTGTTAATTGAATATTTCTGTTGGTTCCTAATTGCGTGCGCCTACTTGATGAGACTTAAAGCGTGTTCGACTATTTCGTCTTTATATAAATTCATGAAATTATTGTTTTGTTTTCTAGGGCTTGTGGTAATGTCCGCCGCCGTGGAGGCGGTCTACAAGTCTGTGATGATTTCCAAAATACCACAAATGTGGGCCAGCAAGTCATACCCGAGCCTCAAGCCACTTGGTAGCTATGTAACGGATTTTCTGCGTCGTCTGGATTTTTTGCAGGTATGTAAAATACTATTTGCACTGCTAGAGCTAGTCGTGGTATCCAAGTGATCCAAGTGATCACATTAATGGCTGGGTGAAGTTGCACAGGCAGCCCTACTTACCGACTCACTAATTTTCGTATTGACCCTCTTTTTTTTTTGCCAACAGCATTGGTATGACGTTGGTGCTCCATCGACCTTCTGGTTGTCGGGCTTCTTCTTCACACAGGCCTTTTTGACGGGCGCACAGCAAAATTATGCACGTAAATATGTCATTTCTATAGATCTGTTGGCCTTCGATTATTCGGTGATGAGCGTGGAGGAGCATGAGAAGGATACGCTGACCGCACCGGAAGATGGTGTCTACGTATATGGTATCTTTCTGGAAGGAGCCTGCTGGGATCGCAAGAATATGTATCTGGCCGAGTCGATGCCACGTATTCTCTACGATACCATGCCCTTGATATGGTTGGTGCCACTGAAACGTGAGGATCGCCCCGAACGACACACCTATGTTTGTCCCATGTATAAGACAGCCGAGAGACGTGGTGTCCTGTCCACAACAGGACACAGTACCAATTTCGTGGTCGCCATGTTGCTAACTTGCAATCCGAAAACCCAGATTGCACATTGGATTAACCGCGGTACCGCACTTTTGTGCCAGTTGAGTTTCTAAATTTCGTCGTACTCATTGTTCCCGATGTTAGTATCTATGGTATATGTACACGCGGTATATAACTACACTCTTCAGTTTGAGCTTATGTGCATCAATAAATTTGCAGCTCCAGTGTTATAGAAGATTCAAGTCTATAGTGGGAAATTATTTGAAATCTTTTATTGGAGGGTGTGAGGTTTCCTATCAGATAACTTTCATAGTGCAAAAATATATTTTAGTCTGTAAAAAATTTAAATTGTAGCTAAAATTAGTTTGAGTTTTGGAGCGTGAGTTTTTTGGCCAACCAGCAACTACGCACTCCTGGAGCCAATTGTTTTTAAGACAGATAAAACTTTGAGGATTGCCAAAGAGTTAAAGACTGGAAAATCGTCTGGACACGACCTAATCACTTCTAAGACGATTAGGCGTCTCCTTCAATGTGCGTTCGATTGAATCTCCCAAGTTTTAAACACAATTGTGAAGCTTGGCAATTTTCCAAACAAAAGAAAAAGTCAGTAATAATAATAGTGCCCAAGCCAGGCAACGATAAAACAATACCAGTATCCTACAGACCAATAAGCCTAAACCTTTTGAAAGGGTGCTCCTTTTATGTCTCATGCCAAACATCAAGCAGGGCTATGTATGTAATCCATTGCATCAATTTGGCTTCCAACAAAAACACGAAACCATACAGCAGGTAAATCGCATTTTTCTGGACGTAGATCAGGCTTTTGACAGAGTATGCCTCGATGGACCTATGTACAAAATTAAACAGCTGCTGCCCACAAGCTGCTGGAGACGTACCTCTAAAGACGCACTTTCATAGTTAGATGTAACGGCAGCGTGTCTCAGGACTGACAGATTAACGTTGGTCTTCCAAGGCAGCTTGTTGGGCCACATCGTCTACATCCTGTACATCGAATAAACATGTGGGATTGGTGTTTGCTGTTTACCCAAATGCCATTAGTATGAAACAGCTGATCCCTAGACAACGATAACGACAACGATGATAACATTAATGACAACGATGACAACGAGAACGACGACAAAGGATGAGCAACGACTACTGATGAAGAAGGTGGCCAATTAGCGAGGTGGCGAATTAGCAAACACGATGATCAACAAAGAACAAGAGCGCAACGCTAAGAGAGTGCAGCACGAAGGCGGCAAGAGATGTTAAAGAAGTAAGTTTTGCGTTCTGCCTGTGTGGCTACGAGAGCGACAACAATACGATGATAAAAACGACGGTGAAGACGTAACCGAAAATTTATTATAAAATACGAATAAAGTTAATACTATTATAATAAAACCCCACATACATACTTGCTCTCCGCTAACAACACACACGTTCGCCGAAGATACCGCGATCCTTTGTCGTTTCAGATCCCCAACCGATCTTCGAACCTAGCCTGCCACTTACTATTGGTGGAAACATGGTCCGCAGACTGGTGCATCCGTATTAACGAGACCAAAAGCAAACAAGTAAACTTCACGCTCAATCGACGGACATGTCCACCCCTAGTTCTACACAACACACCTGTTCCACAAGCTGCTGTGGCAATGTACCTTGGCGTCCTAGGGGACTAGGGGACTAAGGGGAAACGCGTCAAAAGACAACCTAGGCATTGTTCAGCGAGCCCTAAAGACTTCCGCACTTTAACTGGGGCTCTGTGGTACCTTCGAAACGAGAGTAAGCAACTCAAGTCGGTTGCAACGAAATGATCAACCGGCTGAGCGAAAACCAATTTATTTATTGCATGCCATTCAGGTCTTTTAAAATAAAATTCAGATATTTTACGTTTCTTTTTAATATGAAAATATATAATATAAAGTAATAAATAAGTATATGGTACACAAAGCTCTCCTACCCCTTTACTTGCTGTCTTAATTAAGGGTTATTTGCTTTTTTTTCCTTGTGGTTAGTTTTTTTTGTCTACTAGTTCCTAACTTTTGGCCTATTTCTAACTGTATTTTATTTTCAGTCTAGGGTGTCAGCCGACACCGGTTCCACGTTACCTGATATCTCAATTTGATTTTCTTCATCAAATAT